>SNQJ01S0096347.1:584-13997 GCA_010110895.2 Picea sitchensis
GGGGGGGGAATGGACTGTGCAAACTACAAATAGTAATATCTTGAGCTACGAGTAATGAAATTAGGACCAGGAGGGCTCAATGGAAATCTAGAGGAGAGAAGAATAGGCTGGGATAACAAGTGTTATCTGATGATGAGAATAAAAGGTTTGAAAATGCAAAACATAGAAGGAAGTTGAATTCAGATGAAGAACCCACTATGCAAACATCAAAGAGTTATATCTCAAGCTACAAGAAACCAAATCACACCAAAAATACCTCGATAGAAATATGAGAAAAAGGAGAATAATCTAGAATGATTTCATTCTACATACTAGAGCCAGAAATACCCATAACGACCCAAGAAATTTAGAAAATGACCCAACAGGAAGAATAAATAATAAATTTAGGTAGATATCATTTGTACGTTTCCATAGGGAGAATGTAACCACCTAGGATTCTCTTCATCTCCCATTTGTAACTCCCACATCTAGATTTTCAAAATTCAAAAGAAATTTGAAATGCAAAAAGGATAAAATTAGGGGAAAATGAAACGATTGGTCATGAGAGGTGAAGAGTCTCTCTCTTGTTTTATAAAAGAGAGCTAGTTGAATGGAAAAAAAACTTTTTCCCTTTGTAACAAAGGATGGTACTATTACTTATGAGGAATAAAGAGAATGAGGCATTTCAAAAATTGGTGATTTTGACGAGTGTATATGAGACTATTCTTTATGCATTTATCTTCTTCTTGAGTAGATAGGATTTTGTTTTATGAATTTTTCTGCACTTTGTTATGTCTTCTTATGCTACCACGTGTTTCCTTATGGGTATATAGATGATGTTATATATGCATTGTACAACTAATTTTCTATGTATTTGCAACATTTTTTCTATCACATATCATTAGCATACATGTTTTTTTTTTATTCTAATGATATTATCTCTTGTTGTACTCACTCTTCTAGTTTTTCTCCCATGAAAGGTTAGTATTAGTCAGGATTACAATAGTTTCCTTTCAGTTAGTTTATCCTGAGGATTATTTAGTAATATTTGGGGGGAATTCCGTTGTGTTTCTCATACAGATGGATGTCGGTGGCCTCCCACCTATTCCAACTGGTTAATTTTGGCAATTTTTTTCCTAGTTTTTGGGTCCCTGACTTGCGAGCCTGTTTTGAGGCCCTATACAATGTTTTTAGGGCTCGCCGCAATTGAAAATGACCTTTGATAGATAGTAGAAAAATGTGTAGTCCTTGGATAGACCTTTCCAACGGGATATCGTGCTCGTATGAAAAAGTTACGACCCCAGGAAGTTGATGTAGTAACTTACCCAAACGAGGCCCACATGACTTTTAGGTTTTTGGATGTTTAGGGTTTTTGACATTCTTGTTTATTGTAAAAAGGCCTTGATAGCCTCATTATAATCATCTTCTTTTGAATGAGCACAGTCGTCACATCTCTTCTTAGAGATAAGCCACCACCATTCTAGTAAGCTTGTTTTTCGCTGCATTTTACAATTTTAACTCATTTCCTTGTTGAATGGAAAACCAGTTTGACTATACCTCTGTTATTTTGTTTTAAGCATATTTTAATAATATGTATTCATTTCATTCTCTCATAAAATCTAGATCACTTTCCCTTTCATTTATTTTAATTATGAGCAGCAGTGAGGCTCATATACTCATATGAAATGCTACACCAAAATGAGAGTAGGTCTAATTGGGACCTACCAATGGGCATTCTCCCTCATCTACTTGACGTGTCATTTAGACTCATCAACAAAAATGGCACTAGAAGGAGGGCCAGATGACAAGTTGAGCATGTGGAGTCATTCTTGTTAATGATTCTTTTATTTTACCAATGGCTCCATCCCATATCCCTTTATGGAGGTGTTTTTATGGTACTCAATACTGTACCTCCTAAACCTGCTAGGAAGATTTTACATTTCTTTTCACATCTTATATTTGATGGCAAGAGTAAAATCTCTTCATCTGGACATGTTTTAGATTTTTGGAATTTTTTTGGTTCTCAGAATATTACTAATAGAAATACCATTTGCAAGTTGTTCACTCTCACTTTCGCAGGTTGAGTTAAGAGTTGGTGCAAGACTTTACCGATCGCCTCTATTCACACATGGGAACAATTTATGCGTAAATATTTGCATGATTTTGAGAATTATGATTATGATAAACAGAGTGAAGAAATTTCAGAACATAGAAAGAATGAAGAGGAATCTATTTACGGGAGAAAATGATACACTGTCAACTGGAAGAATAGATCCGGACCGGGGTTGTCTAATTAACCCAAGCCGTTTGGTGTAATCTATTATGACGAGTTTAATGGCTCCATTAGCCAACTAAAGTCCTATAACAAAGAAAATAAATAAACTACTTAGTCTAAAACTATAATAATATATATACTTTAATGTAATTATTTACAAATATATTAAAAAAAAAGGTAAATATGAACATGTCATTTATGACCAGAATAATTATAGGTTGCAAGTTTTAGTGAAAGCCTTGCAAAATCAATGTTTTGTAATCGTTCTCAAAAGTAGATAAAGAAAACACATATTTTTGTATTTTCTGTTTTGTAATCACATATCTGAGAATCATAAATAAAACATGATTTGAAACAAATATAGAGTGATGGTCAAAGATGATCAAATAACTTTCCTATTTCACTAATAAATAAAATGACGAAAATCAGAAGCAAATAAAGCTAACATGTTACTAGTTTCTCAATGTGTCTATTCCTCTGTATGATCCAAAACTCCGGCTGTCTCACTTGTGAAAGAAATCTGTAGTAGGTGCGTACTAATGTCTCCTGAATAAATTGAAGGTGTCTATTGGCAACTAGGATATAAGTACAGAATAGTAGACACGTATGATCCAATGATATTATAATTATGAATGATTACAATAAGAAAAATATTTATGTGAAGCATTCATTTTATCCATCAATTAAACATCAGGCATAAATCATGATATTAAAATTGATATAACAATCACAGTCATAAAATATGGAAGAACAAGTTATAGACAAGATTTTAAAGCATTCAATGAAATGGAATATCGTATGCTAAAGAGGAAAAAGTTGTGTAACATATAAATATTTCATAATAAAAAGGAAAAACATAGATGCAATAGTTTTCACACTGGTCTAAAGCCAAATGTGGATTAGTTGTCCATATAGTTCTGAAAGTCATATGCCTATAATATGTTCCAGCCAAGATGATCTGTTACTTACAAAATGAATAGTATTTAAAGTGAATTGAGATCACCTTATCCTATCTCATAGGATAGGATAAGATCTCATAAAAATTGAAAATATTACAAAAATAGTGGGCTAACAACCACTCATAACAGAGTTGATTTTAATCAAAGATTGATCAAAGTTTTTCAAAACAAACAGAAATGAAAATACTAATCATTCAGATGCATAATCGCATATGTTTCCTCCAAATGATCAACAACAGGATCTACTATTTCCTGAAAAACAAAACAAATTTAATAAGTTAGAGAATTACCCATAACTAATTTCTAATTTTTATTTAAAAGACATTTGGCTACAGAATCAAAGATTATGTAGCCAGTCTTAGTTTAGAAAACAAAATCAAATTCCAAATCGATTTAATTCAAAATAGATAACAGGAATAAAACAAGAGAGAAAACTGCTTTACTATTTAAAAATTGACTAAAGATGGGTCAAGTAGTTCAGAATTTATTACTGCTTTGACACTTGTTACATTTTTTATTACTATGTTTCCTGATCTCTTGATGCATTTAGCTTTCCTCTCTACGTGCACTTTGAGGTCGATATTTTCTTGTCTCAATGATTCATTTTGAGCAATAAGCATTTTAATACGGGCCTGAAGAATGGGTATGCCCGTGTAATACCGTTCGATCCAATGAAAACAAACATCACACTGTACAGGAGGAATGGTAGGTCGATGAAGTGTACAATCAAACATGGATGTATCAACCTTACATGTTATCTGCTTCTGATCAGGCCTAATACTAGATAACCCCTCCTTACCTTTGAGGCACGGTGGAAAATTTGTCACAAAGTCATCGGGTTCAGTAGGAGTAATGACTTTCTTTCTGTAACCCTACAAATCTGGGTCTTCTAGAACAAAAAAATATTCGATCTCAGGGTCCAAACACTCATCGATATCGATCGGACCGATTGAGATCAGACGAGTGTCAGATCGGTTCCTAAGATTTCTTGAAATTTGGAAACCTACCCTTTTGTTTTTGAACCCTAAGTCTGTGCATTTATTTTTTATTCCTTCGTGAGGTTTTTCAACATCCAGGTTAATAATAAGATTCGGGCTAACTTCAATTTCAGGAAAAAAAGCATTAATAACCTTCAATTCAACATTCCCTTGCTCAGAAAATTATGTAGGTGAAGACTTACTCAGCATCCCAACGTCTAGAGGGTTTTTGTTGGTAGAGTCTGGTGTATCAATTGAAAAATCAGACTGGTTTTTAATCGATGGCACGTCTAAGCTAGGGTTTACCATAGGAAGAGTTTGGGAAAAATTGTTCCTTATCAATAAAATTTCCCAACAGTCATCCACGGTGGACAAGTGATGCATCAACAAAATCTTAACCAAACCGTGATGGAACAGGTTTGAATCAACACTTTGTCTTTTATATCTCTCGGACATTTTATAGAGACTTCTCAACAGATAAAATGGCATGTCTATTTCAAAACCAATGAAATGCATGAGTAACCGGATATGGTAGAGGAATACCAATCCGTATCGACCTTCATAGGTCACAAATTTTTTGAGAATCAACAACAAGCTATGCCACCTAGTTTTAACCAGGGAGATGGGAATAACTTTTTTTTCAACAGTTGATTTTTCGGGACATCATGAAGAGGCTCCACGATACTCCTTCAATTCATGAGTTTTTGAACCATTTCTCACTATTCGATGGAAGCCCTATTGCTTCACTCACAAACCCCTCAGTCAACTCTAACTGTGTATCCCCAATTTTCACTCTGCAACCATCGAAGGTCTGTGTGAAAGCCTTCGCCTCCTGAAGGTTATAGACTTCAAATATTTTAAGGAAAACATTCCAGCCTTGGCTTTTTAAGTCCTCAATCGCATCGTTGTGAGAGAGTAAATCTTGGAACCCATTCGGCTCCAAGAGAATGACCGAAGCCATGACAAATGCGACCAAAATCTAACAGGGATAACTTAAAATAGTTTTAGGTTTGAATGGTAGTAGCGATAGGAACAAATCCGAATGGATAGTGGGGAAACGACCATAACAAATCCTGTGTGTTATCATAGAAAAGGTAGTGGGAGAAAACATCAAGGGTTTGATTGGAAATGCTTTACCATTCCTTGTGATGAGAGCCAGACATACATGGTACTGAAAACCTGTGTATGCAAGAATGGTTCATTAATACGTTAAGCCATCAAGATGAGGTAAGAACGTGGGTACAACAAGCATGTATTCATTTGAAATTCTATTGATATGACCACTAAATTCGTTAGAGGACTAACCAATGTATCTAAGGCTCTTAATAAATTGAAAACTATCAAACCATTGAAACAGTGATCATATTAACAAAAACGGGTCTAACAACCATTTTATAAAATCTATAATTCAATTTCATATGAAAAGGTTTGTTAAACAATATACCTAAGGCATAAAATCACTAAAATAACAAGCCAAGTTTTATTTTGATTCATGCTTGAAGTCATGAATTAAAATAAAACAGTTGAAAAATCGAAATAGTAAACATTATTAAAGAAGCATTTAACCCAATCAGTCATAATAGACTGGTAAAATTGTTTATAGACAGGGTGATGGCAGCTACAGAAAATGGAATGCCTTTCGATCATGTTTAAAAAATAAAAAACATGTGTGGCTGCACACAGAATCTCTTAAATATTTTGTATCATATTTACACATATGTGTTATAGATTTTCTTTATAAGATAAGCCCTCTACGAAGTATTTGATTTCCTATTTAGTTTATCTTATTATTGAAACACACAAATCAATGGATGAAAAATATAAATCACTTTTTAATCTTTCTTCACATGTTGATTTGGATTTAAATGAAAATGTTGAAAATGTTAATGGTTTAGATGGATTTCATTTACCTGGGTCTGTCTTTACTGTGGAGGATATAGGTTAGATAGATAATTCTTTCCCGAAAGAAATATGTGTATCCTCTCATCACTCCATTCCCCCTTTCTTTATTTTTGATGAAAAAGAGACCTCTTTTGTTGTAAATTCAAGTTCAAATTTTTTTGTAGCTTCCCAAGATAAGGATTTTCCTGTTGATAATGGGACACTTTAGGTGACACCAATGGTTATGTCAGGCTCTCATTATCCTCTCTCTTATTTCCCATCAAAAGAAATGAAGGAGGGAGATATGGAGCAAAACTTGAAACCTCATCATTTTGTTAATGAAGAAAATCTAGCCACACTTAAAATCAATCCTTTTTCACACATGGATAATTTGAAATTAATTTATGTTGATTTGGATCGTCCTGGTGTTTTAAATTCTCCTAGTTCAAGTGACATAGAGCAAGATTGTTTTCCTATAGAATATAGGTCATTTATTGAAACCTATTTTTCTAATGATTCTTATGACTTGCTTCTCTCTTCTAACCATGAATTTTCTTTGGAAGATATTTCAAATTCTCATATGGTGCAGGAGCAAGTCAACCATGCTGATTTTTTCACTTTAGGAGAAGAAATAAACATGCAGGAGATACCTCTTCTATCTCAACAATCTACTTTTAAATTGGATGAGGAAAACCATATTGAGGAAGAACGTTTTGATTGTGAAACCACACCTAGTGCGGAGCCCACCAATTCACAATCATCCAACGATTTTTTTAAAGAGGAGCAAATACCATTCAGGGAGTCACTTTCTACAAATTGGTCTTGTTCTAGAGAACCTTTTATGTCTCTTAATTCTTCCACGTATTTTCATTTGTATCCTTATCTCTTTAATGGTTTGACATTGTAAGAAACCACCCACCATATTACTCAAATAGACAAATGGGGTTGACCCCTTTTGAAATACTTGATGGGGGAAATGTACATACGGAAGATAGAGAGGATAAGGCCTCTTCCCATGAACATATTAATTCTATGCCTAATCATCCTCTTTCATGGGATACAGGGAGTGTTATAGTATATGTATATCAAAATGTGTCTTCTTATTTTTCATATTCATTCTTGATCAATAGTGAATCTTCTTGTTCAAGTATCCCTTTAATGGATATTATTGATACTAGTGGATCTCACCATTGTCTTGAAATTACCTCTCATACCATGGTGGATGACAGTCCATGTAGATCATTTGTTTCCACTAATTTGTCTCAAGTTAATGGTTACTTGAAGTGTAAGTCCATGAAGGCTTACCAAGATAATGAATAACTTCATTCTATGTCGATTATGTTAGGACCTTATTCTTTTGGTTTGTCTTCAAGGATAATTAACTTTATTAGCACGAATATTATCTCACTGAGAACACCTCACACGTATTATATTCACGGTTCTCATTTGGTATACTAATTTCCATTGAACTCCCTCCATCAATTCTATGATAGTCATGGTAGATTTTATGATAAAATTGAAGCATGGTTGGAGAGATCTTACTTGGATAGAATTCCCATGAACTATCATTGTCACATGTTTAATATGGTGAATATAGTTTATCATGCTTTGATTTTTCCCACTTTTACTCTCTATCTATTCCAGGTTTTGTTTCTAATATTTTGTCTTGAACATATGTTTGCATGCTTGGGATTATATGGATGGCTACATTGGGATTATGACTTTACATTACTCATTTTTCAGCCATTGTAGCGTAGAGTAGGAGTAGGGTAGAATAAACTAGTGTATTTATTTTGCATAGTTTAGCTTTGCTTTCTAGTTTGTTTAATTAGTTTTCTATTTACATTTTCTTTTCATTATTGTTGGTTGACAATAAATGAGTTTCTTGGTAGGGATGGAAAGAAATAGAAGGATTTCACACTAATTTTCCCTTGATTGAATTTTTTCAATTTAATTCTAATACGGGGAAAAATTTACTTCATCTTATTCTCAGATTTTTTACCATGTGTTGGGTAATTTTTAGATCATTGTTTTTATGCATATCATTTTTCACTCATTGTGACATCTTGCAAGTGAGATATTTTAAAATAGCATTCTATTCATCCCCTCTTATAATGAAAGTGGACCCTTGGATTTGTTCCATACTCATATCCACATAAGTCAAATATGGAAAAGATTGCTTAATTGATATTTTTATGAGTTTTGGGTTTGTTGCCCCACACATAGTAAATGAAAATATGAGTGATTAATGCTAGCCATTTGAGATTGAAACCACTCCCAATCCTTACATTTCTTTGAATGATTATTTCGGGTTTGGATTTGTTCAAATAATTTCCATCACATCCACTCTTTTCTTTGATCATTCTCATCCAGCATGATTCTTTTTATTAAGACCTTTTTAGCATAATGAACTTTGTTGATTTTTTATTTCTTTTGAGTTATTTTCTGTTAGTAATTTTAGTATCAATTTCTAGGCATTTTCTGCATATATATTACGCTATGTTCAATTAGTTTTCAATGAGGATTTCCATCTATTATCTTGCAAATCTCTTCACCCAAGATTCCTCTCACACACATCATCAAGAGACTTTCATTCACACTATCTAAATGCATTTTTGACAATTTTGGATAGCATGGTTATTTAAATATTTGGCTGATATCTTCTTCAGAAAATTATTTGAGAACCGATCCTTTTATTCTCCAAATCATTGGTTGACCAAAGACTTAATCCTACTACTATCAATCATGAGAATTTCAGATCTGATTTTTCTTGTAAGGTATCTGCCATCCTTTGGGGTTGTTTATTTTGGGTCACTCATTATGGTCACATTCTTGAGTAATCTAAATTTTATCATGGCTGAGAATTACACACTTACCTCATGTTGAAAACATTCAAATGTTTGGGAGTTGTAAGTATCTTAATAGAATATGTTAAGACAACTACTATGATTCCAATTTTGAGTTTTCAACATTTTTTTTCATTTCATCCATGGTAATAATTTTTAATATGTGAATTCATTGTGCGATTTAACACATCAATTTATTGGGCCCCACACTCTTTATAACTCTTTGAACCAAAGCTCAATCGATACATAATCAAAAGAGATAACTATGGTTTGTGTTATTTTGGAATATATTATATTTCATATATCATACTCATGACCTTGTCAATTTTGTTTTCCATATTATCTGTCTTATACTTTTGATTGGAAAACCTATCTAGTGGAGAGTCAATATACACAATCCTCTTTTTTATTTTATATTATCTACATTCTTTGTGACATGTAAGCTCATGGAAGTGAAATGCCCACTTTTTCTAATTTGAATACTCTTGGAAACTTGAGAATGTTAGTTTCATGAACTTGCCCAACATACCAATTTTATCACTTATTAGAAATCTGATCTTAATTACTTCATTCAATATTTATTTCTAATCATATTTGTTATTGGTGTTAAGAAAGACAATCCATATAGGTTGTGATCTCATATTGTTTGCTTATCACGAAAATATCTTAATTGCTCCATTTTCATGATAATTTTTTCTTGCCTCTGACAAGGCTCGAAGATGATCATGCTAATGTATCACATTAATATCATTAATAATAAGAGAAAACACATACCTTGGGGTGCAATGTTGATAATCTTTGAATCAAATTCTTTATGACTAATATTTTTTGGTGCACTGGTATCCTTAGAAGATAGATGGAATTGAAGTCTTATGGTGTTGTTGTTTAATTTGATTAATTCTGATTACAAGAATCAGATGGAATGTCTTGATGATCAAAATCTCACAACACTCATGACACTAAAGTATTTTGGTAAAATGAATATTCTAGGGAGAGAACATGGTTCTTATCTTTCAAGAAGAAGGTTGTAATATCTGATTGAATGAATAACAACGAGAATACTTGATGACTACATTAGCATTTGCATAAGTTTATACAACCCACTTAATTTAATTTTAATTTAGCCTAGCATGCTTTTCCTAGAATTAGTTTTGATTCTAGTCTTTACTTTTCAATTTCTTTTAATTTCATTTTAATAAGTCATTCATTTAAGAGGAGGATTTCTTCCCAAATTGCCTAAGAGTTGATCCCAACGTTCTTTTTTGTTATGCATCTTGGGAAATGGTGTGTGCAATCAACAACCCTAGATTTTTCTCTTGAGACGAAAACAACTTAGGGAAGTGATAATATAACTTGGATGCTTAATATTCCTGTGCGACATTATTAGATTGATAAACTAAGATTGTCGCCAACTCAATAGTTGATCGGAAATATATTCTAATTCATTTATTGTCATATTGTTTTTTGATCTAGTCACTGTTTAGAGTCATTTTAATGACTATTTTAATAACATCCATAGTTGTAATATCTATTTTCATTATCAGAATGAATATTTGATATTAATGATTATCTTTTATGGAAAAGATAAAATGGTGTTCTTGTGATAAATATGAAATGTATTTTATGTTGAAAAATTAATGACTTTCAAATATGCAAAGGAATTGTTCAATTCACGAAATCTTAAGAGTTTATGGGTTTATGGAGTGTTTCATGAAAATGGTTTTTGAAAATATGTTTTGATTGAGCTTATATATTAACCCATTTTGCTTGATTCCCATAATTGTTTTGTCACACTAAGTGAAAGGAAAATCGTATGTGATAATTGGATTTGAGATTTGTGTTGCAAATCTTTTCCGTTGGATAATCAATTCTCATACTCTGGTTTGTTTTCATTTCAAATAAAAACTCTAGGAATATTTTCATTTGTCTTGATATTGATTAGTTAATTTGTCTTGACTGGTTATTTCCCTTGGCTTACCTTCGAGCTTTCACTGAAAACACTTTCATTGTTGCTGAACCAAATTTGTTATTTGTTGTTGGGTTCTTTTCTTATCCTTTTCAGCCAGTTTTTACCATTTTAATGACTGACATTTCAGCTTCAGATTTATTTTAGTTCAGTTTTATTTTTCATGAATTGACTTTTGATTTCCGCCTTGCTTTCTTCTTGTACATATTCCTTCCATCTTTTGATTTTACTATTGGAATTTCCCTAATCTAATTTGACTCTTAGTCTTCCTTGAGGATTACTCTTTAAATTTGAGTGAGGGGCTGGTCCAATTCTGGTCACATACTGAAGAAATTTTTACAAGTCATAAGATGCATGGGATGCTCTATTTGAATCAACATTCTTGAAGTTATCAGCTATACGCATGAACTAATAGTTGTGGTGGATTACATATTCCTATTGAGCATACCATAATAATCCATAAGTATAGGAAAGTGTCTATCTATCTTTTTCTTTGAGCTCCACTCACTTCACATTAATAAAATGGCCAATACTATGATGGTTTTTTGGGGAAACTTGTGGGTTAAACTAAAATACATAACATCTACACATCAAATCAAAGTAACTCTCGTATCACCCTACTTCCTTCACACCCTATGTGCATATGCATATCTATATCTAAAATATAAAAGTGTGAACACATTTTGAAATAAGAAAGGAAGTTAAAAGAACTATTAATGGTGTGGGAAGTACAAGTAAACCCGTCAGGGCTATGGATGTGTTAAGCCCTAATATTGGATCATTACCCCTTAATTGGGGCATATTACATTAGTAATGTTATTTTATTTATGTCGACTTTATTCCATTAGTTGTAATTATACCTCCTAGTCTCTTATATATACCAAGGAGACATTTTCATTAGGAATGATCTTGTACTTGAACATTTATGTGGGGTAAAAGGAGGTTGCCCCCTCAAAGAGGCTTATTATTTGAAATTATCTCTTTCTCAAGGCGTTGAGTACTTATTCTGAGGTTTTTCTATGCTATATTGATATTTGGTTCTTAACATATGGTATCAGAGATCAAGGTCTTAGGGTTTCACTGCTACATATGAGACACCTTGGGATTTTCGATATAACTTGTTTTCTACAACGTTTCATAAGGAACGTCTTGGAGGATATTTAGCAGACGGATCAAGGTACGTTGGGTTAAAAGTTTAGCTCCTGAAGCCTTATAATTTTGGAGATACAACCTGTACAAGATAGGGTTCTGGAATCATCCTGAATTGAGTCATTGCAGAATTTCGCTATAACATTTTTTCTGTAACGTTTCAGACCCTGAAATATGGAGGCTATTCAAAGAAATTAGTAAGGTATTTGTGGTAAACATTTCAGCTTCTAAGTCATCTTACATTTGTAGATACACCCTATGGAAGATAGGGCATCTGACTAGTCCTATTGACTAGTCTCAAGAAGGTGTTCCAAGTAAAACAATCATAACTTCTTCCTAGAGTATCCAAATTGAGTGGGCCTGGTTTCATTGGATAGTGGACAATATGTAGTATTTCTAGTACGAGTTTCATAATTTTATATCAATTATTTTGTGTGGGGCACACTATACAAGTGACATCTCCTGGAAAGAAAAAAATCAACAAGTTGTGGGGAAGTTGCCATAAATTCCACTTGGCACATCCAATTTTGATCAGACTTGTGGTATTACAGAGAAGAATAATCAGAGAACTACATAAAAGAAATTTTCATACCCAGAAGGGCCAAAACTTGGGAGATAAAACAGAAGAAAGATTGTCTAGCGGAACCAATTCAAAATCAAGGTTCAAAAGTGATACTTGGCCAGCATGCCACCCAAAAAGGGAACTTCTACACGAATTAAGCCTCCAGACAATCCTACTTGGACTCTTGATGAAGGTGAAGAAATGCGTAGGGACATAAATGATTTACAAAATAAGATAGTAACAAAAGCTGAACTACAAGAGATGGAAGCTAAGTTGGAGGAAAAGATGGATGGTTTAAAAGAGGAGATCATGGAAGTATTGAAAAATTTTGTAACAGAGAAGACACCTGAAAGTGAAAATGCATCGCATGAAACTCATGATGAGGACACAAGGAAGGTGAATCAAGAATGGAGAAACTCCAACTTTCGGTTGAAGACCAACCACGTTCCTAAGATCGATATGAGGAAGTTTGATGGAAAGGACCCAATCACAGGGATACTTCATATGGAGCAATTCTTTGATCTACATAATGTGCCACATACACAAAAGGTACAAATTTCTTCTTTATATTTAGAACCCAATCAATTTGTATGGTATCGATGACTTTGTTCTCGCAGATCACTCGTCACTTGGACAATTTTCATGGAAGAAATAATAGCACACTATGAGGATACAATGACCAATACCTTCTTTAGCCAATTGATAAATCTCAAGCAAAAGGGTTCAATTACCGAGCACATTGAGAACTTCCAAAGATTGAATATAAAGGTAACAAATATTCTAGATGAGCACTTGATTGATGTATTCATAGGAACTTTA
>SNQJ01S0096347.1:14007-42840 GCA_010110895.2 Picea sitchensis
TCAAACTATATTTCCAGAACTTGATGAGGAAGGAAAAATCATATTGGAGCCTGAAGCCATCACTGACACAAGAATTCACCAACTGAGGAATAGATCAATTTCAGAGTATCTCATTAAATGGATGAAACTATCGGCTGAAGATTCCACTTGGGAAGATGAGTCTTTTATACAGAAGCATCCAGAGTTACTCAAGCATTGCGGACAACACTAGTCTCAAGGGGAGGGGCATGTTAAGCCCTAATATTGGCTCATTACCCCTTAATTGGGGCATATTACATTAGTAATGTTATTTTATTTATGCCATCTTTATTCCATTAGTTATAATTATACCTCCTAGTCTCCTATATATACCAAGGAGACATTTTCATTTGGAATGATCTTGTACTTGAACATTTATGTGGGGTAAAAGGAGGTTTCCCCCTCGAAGAGGCTTATTATCTGAAATTATCTCTTTTTCAAGGCGTTGAGTACTTATTCTAAGGTTTTTCTATGCTATATTGATATTTGGTTCTTAACAGGATGCCTGCTGGAAGTGGGGCTATACTTGTATGGTATTGAGGAAACTTCGTCGGGGCTATGGGTGCTCGCTGGTAGAGAAGAAATGTCAAGAAAAGAGAGGAGAGGAACACACTTATGTATATGTTTTCTTATTAATAAATGTGAAATCCCATTGTTGAACCAAATCTAACTTGAAGTGTGCAACTAGTAAAAGAATTTATCTTATTAATTGTGTCTTAGAAAAGGGTGTTTCAGATTACAAGTACTAGAAATATTGGGTTATATCTTCTAGAATTTTGGCATCATTGTGGAAACCATGATTATTGGAAAATTATTTGGAGTTTACTGAACTTATCTTTAATACTCGGATCTAAAGTATGGGCCCTAGAATTCTATTGAAATAGATAACTAGTTCTTCTAGTGTGTCGCCATTTCTTATGGCCACAACAACCCCCCTTTACTTTTTATTTTAAAAACAAAAGGAAAGCCCCCCCCCTACTAAAATGTTAATCCTATTTCCTTCTCCTCTAGAGATCGAGCTTGATGATATTTTTTTTCCTACTTTGGGGAGTTGAGGTTTGGTCTTGATTGATGATTGATTTGATGAAGGTTTATTATCTCTTTTGATATTATGGTTTCAAATGTCTTCACGATTCTTAGTTTACTATGATGTCTCGTTGACATTTGTATGAGTGGTTGACAAATTGTCTTCCAAATTTATACAGTTTCCCAAGTGTTTAATGATTTTATATGGTTGTAAGGTTTGGTGATCTAGTACATGTCTTGAATGATTTTAATCTAGGTTGTCAATCATTTTCTTGGATGACTTATTCAAGGTTTGTTAGCATGTGGTGCTTAACATATTCATATTTATACTCTCATATATTGGACAACTCTTAACTTGATTTATAAGTTCACTAATCATTTCTATGTGTTGGAGATTAGATGCATCCAGGTATCGTGATAGTTATTTAATCCAAATCATAGATGATTTCCTTCAATAAACCTCTCATTTTCATGTCTTTCAAAATCTAGATTTATTCATAAGTTTTCTTAAAGGAAAGGACATATAATGGTTATCATCTATTGGTGAATGTACTTTTAATCACATAATTGATTTCGTCTCTTTCTGTGGTTGCAAGAATAGGTTAGCATGATATCCTTTCTTCATGATTACTCCATCCTTGAGATGAATGCAGGGGGATCCTTTGATCTTATTCCCCTTTTAGCCTACCTTTTCTTTATCGATATTTCCATATCTTTTCTTATATTATTTCCTCTAACTAAACCTCATAGTTGGATTCTTCTCGTCGATATATTTCCAACAAATGTATCCATACTTAAATCCGAGTTCTGGATCAAACATTATGGCATCCCAAAGTTTCTAAGCCAAATCTCACAATTTACACATCGCTGCCATGTGGCATCCATGTTCCCCCCTATCACTGGTTCCATATGAGGTGGAACTAACATGGATGTTTATATGGCACATGCCACCTCTCCCATCGATCCCACATTCAATATTGGAACCCTCTTCATCCTCAGAATTCATCCAATCCAAAATTCTACAGATCATGCCGATCAACTTTCCTGATGTCGATCATCTCCCCTGACCCAATCAATCTTCCCCAACCTAATAAAATTTCCTGACGCCAATCAATTTTCCTGACATCAATCATCTTCATCAACTTGATCAACTTTCCTGATGTTGATCATCTTCGTCGACTTGATAAACTTTCCCAACACCGATCCAATTCTCTGACCCGATCAACTCTCTCGAAATATTATTTAGGATTTTTTTTGTTTATATAGTCATAACTATTGTGTGTGTGTTATATTCTTTGCATGTGTGTGTGTGGGCGCGTCAGATTCGACAACTAGGCGGATTTTGCTATTTTAGCAGATTTTGCTATTTTTAGCGGTTTTCTAAATTAATCCTGGATTAAGGGATTAGGGTTTTGCTAGCTACGAAATACCTAAAATATTGTATATATTGTATGGTGAATGGTGAAATTAATATAATGAATACTTGAAAGGTGCGGAACCAAGGAAGGATGGTTTTATCTCGTTTAAGGGTTTCAAGCATAAATATTTGTGTACTATGTGTATGAGCCATCGATTAATTTATGTTTTTCTTAAGAATTTGTATGCATTTCTTTACTTCATAGGTTTAAAACTTACATGTGGTATCAGAGCTCATTTTTGGCTTCAGGGGGACACCTTTTTTGCTAAGGGTTTGTCTTGGTATTGATATATAAAGTTTATCTTGGGTCTGTGATAAATCTAGGTTCAGTGGGAGCTTTTGCAATGGTGATTCAAGTGTAGAAAGAGGAATGACAAGCTCTTCTAGAATTGAGATAGAGAAGTTCAATGGTAAAACATTTGAGCTATGGAATCTCAAGATGGAGGACCTTCATATATACAAAGAATAATGGATCCTTGTGGATCTTGGTACATAACCTATTGGTACGAAATATACTGGCACACAGTCTATTGGTACACAACCTACTTGTACACAAAATACTAGTACAAAACCTACTAGTATGTTGAAGGAAGATTGGGAGAAGTTGGATAAAAGAGAAAGGAGTACTATTCAACTCTACCTGGAAGATTCGATGTTGTTGAATGTCTCGAGAGAATCTACAACCAAGGAACTATAGGATAAGTTAGGGAATTTGTATCAATCAAAGTCTCTGGTAAACAAGTTTTTTCTTCGAAATAAGTTGTATCATCTTAGGATGGAAGATGGAGATTATGTTACAAAACATCTAAATGAATTTAATACTCCAGTAAGTCAACTAGTATTTGTTAATATTACGATTGAAAAATAAGATAAGTGTATTACTTTGCTATGTTATTTTCCAGACTCTTGGGACAATCTGTTTGTAGCAATTGGTAGTACCACTCAATCTACATTAAAGTATAAGGATGTAGTTTCATCCTTGTTATTTGAAGAGATGAGGCAGAAAATAATGGATAGTCAAAGAACAAATGCTTTAATTGTAAGAGGTCATACCCAAGACATGAATCTTGGTAAGTCTTTGGGGGGGAGATCTAAATCTATAGGTAGATCTAAGTCTCCAGGAAAATATTTGAGGAAATGATGGAAGTGTGGTTAAATAGGGAATTATAAGAAAGATTGCAAGTCTAAGAAGGTTGATAAACCAAAGGGATCTGATAATACCTCTTCCATAGAGGCGGAAACCTCCATTGAAGAAGGAGGTGATGTTTACTTGGCATATACAAGTACACATGAAAACCATGGTGTATGGTTGATTGACTCAGGTGCATCATATCATATGACTCCTCACAGGGAGTGGTTCTGTGAATTTGAAAAATATGATGGTGGTGATCTATTCCAAGTAGATGAATCGACAACCAAAATCATGGGACGTGGAAGGGTTAAGTTGTTGCTAAAATATTGAAGGATTAGAACTCTCCCTGGGGTTTTGCACATTCCAAAAATAGCCAGGATCCTAATATATGTAAGCAAGTTGGATGATGTGGGAGTGGATACTGTATTGGGAAAGGGAAATTGCAAGATGGTATGAGGATAAATGGTGTTGATGAGGGGAGTTCGGTGTGGAATTTTGTACAAGTTTTTGGGAAGCACTTATACTAATGGGTGTAATATTTCTGTTGTCCTTGAGAAGAGAAATAAAGAAGATAATACCAATACTGTCCCTCGAAAGAAGACTATGCTGTGGCATCAAAGACTGGGGCATATTGGAGAAAAGGGCCTTCGAGAACTACATGGTAAAGGTATGGTTGAAGCTATGTCTAATTTCACTCTGGATTTTGATTTCTGTGAACATTCCAAATATGGTAAACAAAATTGAGTAAGATTCCCATCTGGTGCTACAAGATCAAAGGGGATCTTAGAGTTGATACAAAGTGATGTGTTTGGACATCTGCCCATTCCATCACTAGGTAAATCTATGTATTATGTTTCATTCATATATGATTTCTCAAGGAACACATGGATTTATTTTCTTAGAAATAAATCTAAGGTATTTGATCAATTTAAAGAGTTTAAGGCTCTGGTAGAAAACCAGACAGAGAAGAAAATAAATGTATTGAGGATAGATAATGGTGGAGAATTATGCGGAAATGAATTTGAAGAATTTTGTAAGAAGTGTGGTACAACAAGGTAGAATAATACTCCATACACACATCGAMATAATGGAGTCGCAGAAAGGATGAACATGACATTAATGGAAAATTCAAGGATCATGCTTAGTGGTGCCGAGTTAGGACAATAATTCTGGGCAGAGGCAGTGGGTACAACGTGTTACCTGGTTAATAGATCACCCTCATCAGCGTTGGATGATAAAAATCCATATAAGGTATGGAATGGTAAGAAACCCTCTCGTGAACATCTCATAGTTTTTGGTTGTGATGCTTATGTACATGTTCCAAAGGAAAATAGGAGTAAGCTGGATAATAAATATGAAAAGTGTATCATTATGGGTTATAAAGATGGTGTGAAAGGTTATAATCTTTGGAACCCAGAAAATAAGAAGACTGTTTACAGTCATGTTGAAGGATAAATTGATAAATGCGGACATAAATAATCTCCCTAGATCCACCTAGATATAGAACAAAACAAGACAGAACATGGCTCTTTCCCTAGGCTCTAATCATCGAATTTACTACCAAACAAAATACAAGAGACATACCTTTAAGTGTCGCTTCCTTATTTCTTTGTTGTTCCTGTTTCGCTCTGGTGCTCTTGTGATACTGATCCTGCAGTGAGACACAAACCAACCAAAGTGAAAACAGTAGAATTATATTCAATGACAACCTATGCATATGATCAAGGAATTATGCAATAAAATAAGAATAATTCTATGGGAAAGAAACATGCCACTGTATTATATTAAATAATAGGAAGAAAGATTACAATCAGATGCCTTGATGTCATAAGGTTCCTTCCAACAATTCCTTGCTTACCAGACACTTCTTGCTCCAAGGATTCTGAGACCATGGATCTGATAGCTACTCACAATCTATCTTGACAAAGCAAAGCTCAAAGCCAATCTAACCAAGCTAACAATCTCAAGCCAAATTCAACTCCAATCAAGCTAACCTTCTTCATGAGAGTTCCTCTCCTTTTATAATATGAAGAGGATAAGATGAGGAGGTTAGGATGATCCCACTAAATCATGAAAGTGAGTAATATCCAAACCAATCGAAGGCCACCTCACCATAGAAGCTTCTCCTTCTAGAAGCATCGAGAAAATGCTCATTTTTTCCCACGTACGGAGGCTGCTACACCCTAGCTATAATGTGGCCTGTGGAAACTCCATGACCTAGCTATAGAGAAAGGTGCAAAAATCAGTCATTTCTGCACCCTGCATATATAGCAGCCTACATAAATCCTCCAAAATAGGGTTTTTACAGAGGAAAACACAACTTCTTCTCTCAGGAAAAGTTATTCTCCCTTCTTTCTTCAGGAATTCAGGCCACTGACCCCTCTGAAGGAAACATATAGGTTTACATCATTAACGGTTATAGTGGTGAAGAAAATAATGTGCAATAGAGAGCCCCCCAAAGTATGAAGTTAGAACAAAGTGATAACTGAAATACTTTGTCGAGTGTGTGTAGGGAACGAGGAACAATCGGTCGGAAACTTGCCAAGAAACAAGGAAACACAGTACAATAATATATCATCACTGATGTAGGCATTCCCATACTCATAATACAAATGATTCAAATCATAAATGTTGACATGCAAAGATCCATGTCAAGTAAAAAAGGTGATGGCCACCAAACATACACTGCGGATCCATGCCATTATGACTCAAATCTAAACATAGCCACCAAAAATACACTGTGGATCTATGTGTTAAAGACTCAAATTTGAACATAGCCACAAGACATACAATGTAGATCTATGCAATAGTACAAACTGAATATACTCCAATGCAACATGAATCTGTGAAAAAAGATTCAGGGTCTTCATATCCACCACTCTATAGTACGAATCTAACCATGCAAATACATGTGCTGAAGTAAAACATGGTAGAAACCACTTGATTACCGGTCATTGGTGAATACCATTAACAAGTGTGAGGGAAATCACCATTAATGTCAATGACACCCAAGGTACACTAGTACAATCCAGCGAATGTGAATCAATGAGCTGAGGTTGAACACTCAGCGGAATCTCCTGATCAGGGGTCAATAATGAAAACCCACTATCGAACGCGAGGAAACCTTCCATTGAGGCATGCAATTTCCAAGTTACCAATTAGTTTCTAAGTCTAATTCTTGGATAATGAGCTAAAGTCGACAGGGAAAGACTTGTAACAGGAGGGCCTTAATGTATCCCCCATCAATGACATGAAACGAGTAACAAGATTTGATGTAGATCAGAGTAACAAGTGATTCAGGACTGGCTCAGGTATGGCCAACACAATACAAGGCTTAAGGACTATAGAAATGACTGACGTAATAGAAGGATTTTCGGGTTGAACTTATTTTTTGAACATATTGACGACATGACAACTGTCTTGGAAAAACTGACTCAACAGCAGGAATCACAGACCAATTTGTAATCTTATAAAGGAGTATGATCAAGATATAAGCGAATTTTACAACCTAGACACAAGGCGAGTGAAAGGGTGTCATGTTCAAAAGTGACTCTTCCATGGAATATAGGTTTAGACACATTTCTTTCCCAATTTTCCCCCCACCATTACTGGTGAGTACCTCTTTATTTTTACGCAAGATTGAGGAGGATAACATATGCTTGTTGATGTAACCTCATCCTTCAGATGAGTCCTTCAAAGTATGTTTAATGAAACCTAGGAAGGAGTGGTTCAATCCCATATGGGTCTTTTGATATTTGTTTAACGAGTCCAAATATAGAAAACTCGAAGGTTTTTCATGTTTATAGAGTCTGAAAAACACATTAAAGAGAACTCTCTCAGTTCCTTTTTCATAAAGTAGTCTAATGAGACTGAAAAATAGATAAACTTTCTCTCAACAAACGTTTTATTCAAATAATTTAACGAGCATGAAAAGAACAAGGTCGCTCAGTGATCTTTTCATGTTTAGCGAGTCTGAAAAGAGCTTAAAGGGAACTCCAGGGGGTTCCTTTTTCGTATAACCTTTATGAGTCTGAAAAAGTGATAAACGTATACTCGGTTACATTCTCATTGATTTACGAGCACGAGAAAGAAAAAAGACTAAGATCGGTAACTTATTCTCATGTATTTACGAGAATGAGAAAGAACAAAGACTAAGCTCAGGATTGTTTTCATTTTTACGCAAGCTTTAAAACAAAAAAAAACTATGCTTGGACCTGGCTTCATTTTTACACAAGCTTGAACCAGAGGAAACTATGCTTGGGATAGATTTTATTTTTTACACAAGATTAAAAACTGAACAAAACTATGCTTGGACCTGGTTTCATTTTTACACTAGCTTGAACCAGAGGAAACTATGCTTGAGGTAGTTGGTTTCATTTTTACACAAGCTTGAACCAAAGTAAAAACTATGCTTGTGACTTCATAACATATGGTCGGTACTTAGCCCCCAACTTCAGAAGCTAGTGGCTCAACTTCAGCATGAAGTCCAGAGGATGGAAGCATTGCCCCCCAAGCTTCATCTCGTCCAACTACAAAGAAGAATGAAATGAAGCTTCAAATACTATACGAAGGACTTGACTCAAACAGAGAGGGGTAAGTTGTTTCATTTTTTAACGAGCTTAACATAGGAGAATAACTATGCTCATGAATCTAGGTTCAATCCCCAGACCTCTGTTTCATTTTTTAACGAGGTTTCCACAGAGACAAAAAAACTATCCTCGTAATTGGTTTCATTTTTTAACGAGATTGAAATCAGAAAACCATGCTCAAAGCTGGTTTCATTTTTTAATGAGNGTTTCATTTTTACACAAGCTTGAACCAAAGTAAAAACTATGCTTGTGACTTCATAACATATGGTCGGTACTTAGCGCCCAACTTCAGAAGCTAGTGGCTCAACTTCAGCATGAAGTCCAGAGGATGGAAGCATTGCCCCCCAAGCTTCATCTCGTCCAACTACAAAGAAGAATGAAATGAAGCTTCAAATACTATACGAAGGACTTGACTCAAACAGAGAGGGGTAAGTTGTTTCATTTTTTAACGAGCTTAACATAGGAGAATAACTATGCTCATGAATCTAGGTTCAATCCCCAGACCTCTGTTTCATTTTTTAACGAGGTTTCCACAAGGACAAAAAAACTATCCTCGTAATTGGTTTCATTTTTTAACGAGATTGAAATCAGAAAACCATGCTCAAAGCTGGTTTCATTTTTTAATGAGATTGAAATCAGAAAACCTATGCTCGAAACTCTCTTCTTGATCATGGCTTCCAAGAGGACAGTGCTCTGGAAGGACACCATGTCAAGTGACAAAACTCGATCATGGCCTCCAAGAGATCTTCACTCGATGGAATAAACACACTCTGGGAGGAACACATGTCGAGGGTCGTGATAGGGGTAAAGAGATCATGCTCTAAAAACCCAATCGAAGAGATCGCCATGTCAACTACTAGATCCAAATCATCAGAAGTTGAAGTCATGAGATACAACGCCACATAATTAACATGTGGCGAGGGCGATACCATCTGCATATGAGAACCATTTAAGGAGGTAATCCATTCAGGACCGATGAATGAAAGTTGATCAATAGTCATAACTCTTCCAACGTGAGGGAAATATATCACACGAAAATGAGTGGACACAATATATTTCATGGCATAGACATAATCCCGCCTAAGGAGTAAAGATAAACCCAAGGGGTATTGAAATACCATGACATCAATAAAGACAGTTTTCCCTCCCAAAGTTACAGGAAACTGAGGAAGGGTCCCTAAAGGTTGACTGGTTCTTCTATTAAAAGCTAACAGATTCTGCGTAACTGGCGCAAGCTCAGGACAACCCAAAGCTTGCCAAGAAAAAGAGGACAAAATACTAATGGACACACCTTGATCTATCAACGTTTGAGGAATGTCCCGACCACAAACTTGCACTGTAATTTGGAAAGGAATGTGAGAGGGAAGACGAGGTCCAGTTAGCACACCCCAATCAAAACGGATAGCCTCATTACTTGGAGGGGGTTCCATGGGAGAAGGAGGAATACCCCCTAGCACGGTAGAGTCTGTATCAATGAGAAAAATGTAGGAAGTATCAGGTTTACTCTCTAGTGGGAGCATAGGATCGACCAATGACGAGATCAGATCGACCACTTGGGTTTCATTCTCCAAGGGGAGAATGGGGTCGATAGGTGGAGACAGATCGACCGCTTGGGTTTCACTCTTCGGTGGGAAAGTGGGATTGACTGAGGATGGGATTGGATCAACCACTTGGGTTTCAATCTTTAACGAGAGAGTGGGACCAACYGAGGATAGGATCGAAGAAACCACTTTATCAACTGGTTGAACTAARGACGTGAGCAGATTGACTGCATGATCAATCAGATTGATCGACGAAGGGAGCGGATTGATCATTCCATCAACTACAGGTGGGTCAAGAGTAAGCTTGCGATAAGAAACTGGAAGTTKAGGCTATGAAACAGTTATGTCTTCCAGTAATTTYGAGGCTTCATCCATACGAGGGTAAAGGTGAATTAGATGACTCATTTTGCATAACATGCACAAGAACTTGACTCTACTTTTCTTCTTCCCAACAGTATCTTGACTAGTTGATGGGAGGTCTTCAACATGTTGTTCAGAGGTTGATGACATGGGTTGGATAGGTTTTGTAGACCATGCTTCTATAACCTTGGATAGACCAGGGAAATACTTAAGAAGATGGATACCCTTGCAAAGACTGCAAGGGTACTTGGGCTTATGGGTTGTTTGGGTGTTCTTGGCATCATCAACACTCTCAGCACGATCAACAGTAACTAGTTTGTTTCCAACACATCTAGCAGTGGTAGGAAGTGTGGATCCTTGTTTATTTTTCTTCTTCTTATTCTTCCTTTAATTCTTCTTCATATTCACCGAATTACTAGCTGGAAAGATTTCACTCGGCAAAGAAGATGAAATGGAAGAAGACCTTGCAAGTGAAGAAGGTGAAGAAGATCTTACTGGTGAAGAAGGTGAAGGAACAACATGAGGTTGATGCTCTTGGGGTAAAGTGCTTACGACCGAAGCACTTACTTCATTCAGGATTACCTGAGTGGAAAACAACCATACCGGTAATCCAATTATGAGACCTAGAAGGCTCAAAGTAGCGATGTGAGGAGGACCAATGTTTTCGTAAGAAGGAAAAACAAAAGGTTCCTCTAGAGAAGAGGTTCCTTCATTGGTCATTTCGGGAACTGATGCCATTAAAAACAAAAATTCAACCTAGAGTCTGCTAGGGAGAACAAACAACACACGCTAAAAATCTAGTAAGCAAGCAAACAAACAAAACCTTCTCACAATGAGCTCACTAGTTAGTGATGAAAGCCAATGTCGTGGGAACAAAGTAAGAAAGGGAGGAGATAGAGCGGGTGGAAAAGTTACATTGACGACCTGCTTAACAGACTTACACCTTAGTGCAAACTCCCACACATAATCGTGGGTATACCCTCCAAGGAGCTTGAGTGAGTTTGGCCAACGTCGATTCCAGGTACCGTGAAGACTTGCCCCTCCACAGTCACCTTGTGTAAAGACCCTAAAGAGATAGGCCACTAAGGTTACCAATTACTACAGTGATGCCTGGGGAAACAATCGACAGTCCGATCCACATGCAAAGGCAGGGTATCTAGCCCGAAATCAAATTGAAAGGCTTCCACTCATCCTTGTGGGTATACCTTCAAGAGACCCCCAAATACGCACAATCTCTACACCAAGACCAACAAAGTAGGGTGAGTAACTCTGCCAGTCTCAATGCGACCTTATGATTGACCCTTGTGTTAGAAGGGCTTCCCAAGACAAAATGTAGCAAGTGGATTTCACTGCTCCCTGATGCAAGATTCTATGTTTGTTTGCAGCTTTGGAAAGTTATCTTTCACACCTATTCCAAAGCCCTACAACTAATCTAATGTAGGTCTACTACTAGAAAATATAAAAATTTCTAATCAATTTTTATAAGCGCTTTGTTTTATGGATGTTGTTACTCAAAAGGAAAATGGTGTGGACAATATGGTGTTTTGACTGACTCGAAAGTTATGCAAAGAGATGAAGATGCAATCTTTTCATTTCGATGAAAGCTATGCTACAAGAAGGAGAAAACATTTATCATTCCCATATGCCCAATGTCCCAAAATTTTAAAACTCATAAATATAAATATTTTCAAGAAATGAGAAAAATATATTGTACACTAATACATGATTTATGCCCCCCCCCCAGCCATGAGGGGGAAATGTTTCCAGAATTTAAGACCAAAAAATGCCAAGAATCATGCAATTTCGCTACTTCAAATGCAAGGATTCCCCCAATCTAATATAAAGCAAGAAATTAAAACTTTTTGTTTCAATGATAGCTAAAAGAAATAGCAAATCACTTCAAAACAAACACAACCCAAACAAAGTTTCTCTTTTAACATGAACTATTCAATAAAAGAAAAAAAAGTTATTTCACCAAACCATTCTAAAGAAAAAACAATGCTTTGTAACTGAAAGACACTCAAAGCAATAGACCAAATCTTTCAAAAGAAAACAAAGCAAAGAATAAGGCAAATATGGTTGAAAGCAGATTCAAATTTTGTCAAGCAGACTGTAAATAGACCCAACAATTCACCCCAAAACCAAATCCAAGGTCTAGGTAAGGAAAAAACCATCAAAAATCATTTTTTTCACAATTTCCACAGGTTGTAGACTAAAATAGTGCGGAAATCCTTGATTGCCACAGGCCAGCAATGGGTAGGGTGTGGAGTTTCTACACTGGTCTAAACAGGTAGGGTGCATAAATCCCAAGTTGTCGCACTATCCCTCAAAGTAGGGTGTGAAAATCAAACAAAAATGGAAAAAATTGAAAATTAAGAAGGTTTTCCAGTGAAGTCAGATAGTCAAAGAGTCAATATGGATCTTTCGGTGACTCAGAAAACAAAAAACAAGTAATCAAAGCAATAAAGAAATACAAACTAGGAAAACAATTCGTTCCCCAGTGGAGTCGCCAATTTTGTTGTAGGATAAATCGATAAATGAGAACATAAACTAATCTCCCTAGATCCACCTAGATCTAGAACAAAACAAGACAGAACATGGCTCTTTCCCTAGGCTCTAATAATCAAATTTACTACCAAAAAAAATATGAGAGACATACCTTTAAGTTTCGCTTCCTTATTTCTTTGTTGTTCCTGTTTCGCTCCGGTGCTCTTGTGATACTGATCCTGCAGTGAGACACAAACCAACCAAAGTGAAAGTAGTAGAAGTATATTCAATGACAAACTATGCATATGATCAAGGAATTATGCAATACAATAAGAATAATTCTATGGGAAAGAAACATGCCATTGTATTATATTAAATAATAGGAAGAGAGATTACAACCAGATGCCTTGATGTCATAAGGTTCCTTCCAATGATTCATTTCTTCCCACACACTTCTTGCTCCAAGGATTTTGAGACCATGGATCTGATAGCTACTCACAATCTATCTTGACAAAGCAAAGCTCAAAGCCAATCTAACCAAGCTGACAATATCAAGCCAAATTCAACTCCAATCAAGCTAACCTTCTCCATGAGATTTCCTATCCTTTTATAATCTGAAGAGGATAAGATGAGGAGGTTAGGATGATCCCACTAAATCATGAAAGCAAGTAAGATCCAAACCAATCGAAGGCCACCTCACCATAGAAGCTTCTCCTTCTATAAGCATAGAGAAAATGCTCATTTTTTCCCACATATGGAGGCCACCGCACCCCAGCTAAAGTGCAGCTTGCGGAAACTCCGCAACCTAGCTATAGAGAAAGGTGCGAAAACAAGGCATTTTTGTACCCTGCATATATAGCAGCCTGCGAAAATCCTCCAAAATAGGGTTTTTACAGAGGAAAACACAACTTCTTCTCTCAGGCAAAGTTCGTCTCCCTTCTTTCTTCAGGAATTCAGGCCACTGACCCCTCTGAAGGCAACATATAGGTTTACATCATTAACGTTCATAGCGGTGATGGAAATAATGTGTAACAAGTCAGGATGTTTTTAGAGAGGTGAAATATGTTCCCAAATAGGAATTCCTACCAAGGCAAGAAGAACCTGAGAAAATAGAGTTTTAGTTGGATGATGGAAAATCTGAATCAACTGAAGAAGATGAAGAAAAAGAAGAATAACCTCATACCCCAATATTGAGGAGATTAGTGAGGGAAAGAAGGCTACCAGAAAGGTATATCCCACCTGATTTTCATTCTAATTTTGCTTTATCTATTACTAATGATGATCCCAAAACTGTCAGAGAAGCAGTGAATTCAGAGGATAGTAAAATCTGGAAGAAGACCATGGTTCAAGAAATGGATGCCTTGTATAATAATGGGGCATGGGATCTATTTGAGTTGCCAACTGGAAGAAAATATGTTGGTAGAAAATGGTTACATTTAAGAAGAAGTTTAATGCATAAGGAAAAGTGGAGAAATACAAAGCTCAGTTAGTAGCAAAAGGTTATTCCTAGGTAAAGGGAATTGACTTTGGTGAGATTTTTTCTCCTGTTTCCAATTTAACTTATGTTAGATTTGTTTTATCTATTGACGCTACTTTTGATCTTGAAGTGGAATATATGGATGTGAAGACAACATTCCTACATGGGGATCTGGAAGAAGAAATATACATGAAGCAACCATAAGGCTTTGTAGTGAAGGGAAAGAAAGAGTTGGTCTGTAAGATAAATAAGTCACTATATGGTCTGAAGCAATCACCTATGATGTGGTACCAAAATTTTGAAACATACATCCTTAGATTGGTATTTGTGAGAAGCAGGGTTGATCACTGTGTATATTCCAAGCAGGTAGGTAATCACTTCATTTATGTAGTGTTGTATGTTGATGACATGTTGTTGGTAGGAAATAACATGGATGTTATCAAGGAGGTGAAATCACAACTATCCTCCAAATTTGACATGAAGGATCTCGATGCTGCTAACTTCATTCTTGGAATGGAGATTAAAAGAGACCGTGAAAATAGGAAATTCTGGTTGAATCATAGAAAATATGTTGAGACTATATTGCACAGGTTTAATATGCATGGAAGTAAACCAGTCAAGGTTCATATTCCTATAGGTGTAAATTTATCTGCAGATCAGTGTCCAGAGACACATGAAGAAGAAGAGGACATGTCCCATGTTCCATATGCCAGTCTAGTTGGCATTTTGATGTATGCAATGGTTTGTACTAGACCGTACATTACACATGAAGTTGGAGTTTTGAGCATGTATATGTCAAAACCAGGGAAGGAGAATTGGACAACAGTAAAGAGGGTATTAAGGTATTTGCGTGGCACTACTAGTTATGGATTGTGCTACCAAGGAAGACTGAGATTGGACAGAGTGGTGGACATACATGTTGTTGAGGAAAATATATGAATTGATCTTACTCAAGAATTTTCAGACTTTATTTGGCTAAAGAAAAGTAGATGGGAATATCACCCTATGTTTATAGCCAACAAAAATAACATCCTAACTCACAAGTATCAATTACGAGTGCTTAGGCTAGTCTTTTATCAACAAAAGATTGTTGGAAATTTACTTTTTATGTAATTTTCTGAATATAACAGTTGCTGAAATAAATGTAAGAACAAAAGTAAAGACACCAAGATGATAATCAAGATAGATGAGACATAAAGAAATCCTTTATTTCATTCCAATTCACCAAAGAGTCATTTTCTTTACAAAATCTCATTAAGAAATCTTGGGCCAAAGTCAAACTTAGACATCCCCGATGGATCATACAAAAGGACCTCTGACAGAAAACCAAAATTGAACTCTAAAAGCTGGATCAACATGCCACATATTGTTGCCCACTCGACTCTGCACAATAGCCTTTATCAGTCATGAAAATTAATTCACAATTAGACAAGCCTACACAGACTATCAAAGATAGATCAACACCTCTGAAGAACAAGTGTCTGAATGATTTGATTCAACCCTGAATATTGTTGTCTACAATAAGACCCTGCTACCATAAAAGAGAATTAGGTTGTGATGAATATATGAATGAATGAAAACTGAACTATCTCAACATAACTCAAAGAGAAAACCTTTGCATGCTTTTTGATTCTATCCTCTACTTGTTCTTCCCTTTCTTCTTTCTTTTAACAAATTAGAATTGGTTGAAGTAGTTGAACCAACTCATTAGTTAAGTTAATCAAAAGAATCAACTAACTTTAGTTAGGGGGGAAAGTAATAATTATAATTAAGAGACATAATTAAATAATAACTAGTAGGTGGGACCCCTTTTAACTCCCTTTGGTTCATAACAATCATAACAATCATAAAATGACCATTAGTTAAGCAAAAGACACCTCCTTGTGCCTCCCATCAACATATTCAGTTTTGGCAATTAAAACTCATGAAATTCAAAATTATTTCAAAATAATATCAAAATAAACATGTTGTCCAAAGATCCCCCAAAGTCAACTGTCATAGAACAATAGATATAATAAAAAAAACTAGAAACCATATTTTCCAGTCTGTGATGCAACCCTTACTTGATTGTTTTCATCCTGCATGCATGATCGATTAGAAAATAGTCTTTTAAATAAACATACATGAAAACTCTTAAAAATATGAAATAGATTTGGCTCAAAAATGTATCAGACTCATGCAATCCAATCCATACAAATTGTTTTATTGTTAATCAACGAGTAGGGGGGTGAAAAAGGGTTCTAGGATATGTGAGGGGTTTGCATTAAGGGAAAATATGATATAATGAAAGGGGAGAAGACATGGTCACTTCTCAATGACAACAAAAATCAACTGTAAAGAAAACCAATAAGACCTCACTTCAATCCACACAAGACACTGCCACTTTCATCCATTTTAAACACACAAATTCTCTTGACTGTAATCAATCTTAGAATAGGGAGTGAAAAAATGAATATGGGAGTTGAAAGGGTTTGTAATTAGCAGAAAGTGAAATAATGGAAGGGGAGGAGAACGGTTACTGTTCATGAAATTAATCAAGTGATACATGAAACATTCTTCAGTAAGAATAGATGCACCAACCAACAATCATCATGACCAAATAAAAATTACTGTGTACTTAACTAATTCACTATCCAATAATCAAATATCCAACACAGTGCCATCACAAGATAGTATGTATTCCACACAAATTGTAAGAGGTTTTGTTCCCTTCATTCACACACTCTACACTTTATAACAATTTACGAATAATATCCATTTCCAATTTGTAACTATCAAAATCAACCACTGCCCATGCATTCTTCAATCCACCATAATACTCAAAAATCATGTTTTCAAATTAACAATGAAGTCGCTATCACCGCAATCGGGCCTGTTAAAATGCCATGATATTTGATAACATATATAGGAATAAACCAAAGAACCAAGATCAAAATGCAACCCAAATTGATATTCAAACATACAACCAACAACCACCATTTAGACATAATCTATGCATAGGGTAACTCGCCCAGGTAATGTAATTATGCCACTGTAAAAAAAAATCAATTCAATTTGGCTTAAGAGTTTGGTCACCCATCCAACATGGAAAAGTCTCGACAACATGCCCTTTATAACAAATGATCAATAAACATGATTAAAACTCTATGAAACCCAAGCTATTCATACAATACACAGTGCGCAACCATCCAAAAAATGATGCAATGTTTCCATTTTACAGAAACAAACACATAGCCACGGAAATAGCTCAATTTGTTGTTGAGTCATCAACCCAACACAATATTACTTTGATTTAGTCCAACTGTGATCAACTATGCTGTGAAATTTTAGGCTTACACAATCAAACAATCATAAGGATATAGTTCCCAAGGTCATCCATTCAATAATCATTCGGCCCCAAAAGAAAACCACAATTACCATGACCATTATTTATTTTGCAAACACACAACACAACATGAGAAACGTCAAGCATTTTCTCCAATCTTCAGCTGAACATTTAAATAATCATCAGTGTAAATACCAGTGACTATGTATCTATCAAATAAATCATGATTGTCTTAAAAAATCAACAACCTAACAGCTGTGGCAATTACGCATACCCACGCATCCAATTGAATAGGGGCAGAGGCCCTTGAATTAACAATACTGAGATATCAACATAAGGAGAGTAACTGTGTGCTTTGAAAGTGAAACTGATGATGTAGGGTTTACCACTATTATAACCAAGCCATTTTCTATATACTGACCAACACGACTTCCATACGACCAATTGAGTGAGCGTGTTCTCAAAATAGTTGACAATTATAAAGCCTTCCAAGTAGTAAACCCAAGAGGCCCGACTGGTGTTCTCTATCACTCTTCAAACAAGAGGTCCAAGGTTTGTTGCATAACCAACACAGGGGAGAGCAGAGACACTCTTATAATGATGAGAACCCAAGGCTAATGGTGTATACGTAGAGAGACCCATTTGTGGACAGGTAACAAATCCATGACAAGGGGCCACAACAGAAAAGTGAAGCTTAAATCTGAACTGGCAATGTTATTTAACGCATGAAGGGTGTAACCCTCGTGTTCTTCGAGTGAAAAATCCTACCCAAGGATGAAGACATGGCTGAGGAAGAAAAGGAACCTCACTTTGTGACCCCTGGTGGTGCAAACAATTAATGTCAAAGTGAACAAAACAAAGAGACACAGAAAACCTCTGACCATCAAACCCATGAAATCTAGAGATTGGGTTTAGTGACAGGTGTGAATATAGCTATCCACCCAAGACTAAACGAAAACCCTCCCACCAAACAACAGTGATAACAAGGAGCTATCACCCAGGAAGATAAATAACCTTTATGAATTCAATATCATTGCAGGATGAACCATCCAATAATAACCAAAATTTACACAGTTGCAACACTTAGGAAAACACAAACCAATACACCTGAGCTAGTAATCATTTAATAACTAGAGAAGAGTCACGAATGGCCAAAAAAAACATACCTATGATCGAATTCCTTAAAACGAGAGATAGTCGAGCGGTTCCTTCCTGCTAAGAAATCTGAGCATAACTACAACAACAAGACCGAACAATAGCTCAATTAGGGTGGTGACTAACGGGAGGATTAAAGGTGAGGTGCAATAAATGCACGTTGCCTCCACCCACAATTAATTAATTCAACAATACATCCCAACGAGCTCTCCATTAACACCATCAATCAACCCATGCATTGAGACCATCACCATAATTAAAAACAATAGACCATACCTCCTTTCTAACTTATTCCATAGCATAATCCAAGTTCCATATAATAATCCGCATAACCATTAGCATTATGACCTTGCCAAATGCGCCACCAACGTTCCATACCATATGCGTATTAAACATATAACTTAATTAACTCGTATAAGCATTACTTGTTAGCTAGGATCCAACCATAATCGTTAAGACTTTTATGCATGTAGTATAGTATATGGGGTAGTTAAAATCCCATCCCTTTGCATTGTTTCTTATTCCTTCCTAATTGTTTGCATGTGATATTTTCCAAATTAGGTCCCTTTTATTTGCATTTGTTATAGCATTTTTCCTCTCTCAAGGTTGTCCTTCTTGTAATTTTACTAACATGTTTGTTGTGCAGGTGTGATAAGAACAAACAACAATGACATTAATGAATAACATAGGTTGTAGTAACATAAGGAATCAACACTTCATAAATTCAAATCATAACCAATAACAACAAGATCTTCATCAACCATGTAAGTCATGTCGCACATCATCATAATATAAAAAATGAACAGATCTGCTCTCCAATAGTTCAAGGGGGTCCCACCTACTAGTATTATTTAGTTCTTATAATAATAGGCTTTAGCAACACTTTGCGGGCAAAACTTCGTTGACAATTTTAATCGTCAACAAACTGGCGAATCCACAGGAAAAAATGTTTTCAACAGATTTAGAACTCAGAGCTCACGGTTTTGTGGACCAAAACAGTAGGTCAAGAAGATATAACTTGAATGATTATGCAACAGGGGGAAGTGAGCGGATTTAATGAAAAGATGACCGAGAATTTGGGAATAATTCATGAAAAGTGTTAAATATGAGGGGTTTTACCACTATATGCATAATCATTTGATTGGAATCTTCTCTCTAACTTCCGAGGAAAAATTATAGACTTTCTCTTAAGATCTCAATGGATGAATAAATGGCAAGAAGAAGTAGGAAATAACCAGTTTCTTGTAAGACAACAGTGGACAGATGTAACAATTTCAAGGGCCCTTCAGAGGAGACATCATAAAAGTTGTATAAGATTGATTGTTATTGACTAACAATTCTTTGTAGGAGTGTTACTGTGGTATAATTGATCCAACATCTTATTTTGACCTAATTAACTAAAAGATGATAAGGACAAAAATCATAACAGAAATAAAATCACAGAGTTTAAAACTGCAGAAATAAAGTGTCTGAAAGTAAAAGGAGCAGGAATTTGTTAAAAATAGAAAGAATAAATCAAACTACTGCGAAGAAGAAATGAAATGATAGAAATATTAAAAAAAAAAACTAAATAACTAAAAAAAATTCTTGGGGTCACATGGGATGACATTTCACATAGAAGAAAGCATCATCTATTTTATATGTATGATTCATGAATTGAAAGACGATGCATAAATCATATTGGTCACGCTACCAACCAACAAGTGCATGTAGCAAGGGTAGTGAGCCTATGAAGACCCCCCAAAAATGATTACCATCTTATAGGACGTGCCAACCCACAAGACGAGATTTCGGCTTGATATTGAAAACATGCGCATGATCCATAACATTAGAATGATGGTTAGAAGTTTTGATGCAGAGGGTGGAGTTAATGGGATTTCTAAGCATTATAAGGTCATCATTTACTATCTCTTGATTAGGAAAATAAATGCCATGCACTGAGGGAGAAAATAAAGGATTCGAATACATAGGAATTCTTTCAAATTTATCATCATCAAAAGAGATCATGCATGCAAGGGAGACATGACTATCATCATTGATTACCTTAACCTCTCTGAATTGAAGCAATGGGTTTGTGAAGGGATTCTGCAATGTAAAATCTTGATTATTCTCATGGGAATTTTCCAAAGAAGGGCAAACATAAGAACCTATATGGCCGATTGAATCCCCTCTTTAATATTTTTCAGAATATTCATGAGTAATATGAGGGATAGTGCTATTATAATTAAGATAATCTTCCCTTCCATATTCATCCATTAAGAGTACTTCGTTAGAAACAGGTTGATCTTGAGTGGGATATTCTTCAAAAAGGTCATCATTAAAGGGAAAGACATCAAATAAAGTATTTTTAAAAGTAGGATTAGTAGGCATAATAGGACAATAATCCTTACAATCCCATGTGAATATAGCACTACGATATGCATGATCATTCTTCTGCAGGTCTGTCATGAAGAGAGAGGGATTTGTGTGATATTCATTTTTAGCTTTTAAGAACAAACCGCAGGTCAATTATTCGTGAGGACCATAGCAGAAGTCACATCGAGGAGGGTCAATGATGATTTTAGGTAGAAAATCAAAGTGATGAAAGATAGGTGGAGGAGGAAAATCGATAAGAAATTTTACAAAAACTGTTTCTCCAGTGAAAATTTGACTAGATACTATACGTTTAGACCAGTATCTTGTTTTACCATGAAGGGAAAGTGGAAAAAGATCAGTAGAAGTATTTATATCATAAACTCCAATAGATTGACAAAAGCTAAGGAAATCATCAATATGGTTATGAGAATATTCCCATAAGTTACCCTTGAAAAGAGGACAACTAACCATTGACAATGAGCTCGAACTAGATTTATGCATGATCCTGCAAGATAGGATTCGATAAGGCCGTGAGGAAAAATAAAAACATAAAAGGAAAAACATATAAATAGTAGATACAAAATACAAAGTAATAACCCCAGGAACCAGGGAAATAAAGATAATGAGTGTTTTTTTTTTCCTTTTATTTATTTATTTATTTTTATTTAGATTTTCCCTAGTACGGTCGCCAAATAAATGTTGAGGAAAAGATATGAATTGATCTTACTGAAGAATTTTCAGACTTTACTTGGCTAAAGAAAAGTAGACATGAATATCACCCTATGTTTATAGCCAACAAAAATAACATCCTAACTCACAAGTATTAATTATGAGTGCTTAGACTAGTCTTTTATCAACAAAAAGCTTGCTAGAAATTTACTTTTTATGTAATTTTATGAATATAACAGTTGCTGAAATAAATGTAGGGACAGAAGTAAAGACACCAAGATGATAATCAAGATAGATGAGACATAAAGAAATCCTTTATTTCATTCCAATTCACCAAAGAGTCATTTTCTTTACAAAATCTCATACAGAAATCTTGGACTAAAGTCAAACTTAGACATCCCCGATGGAACATACAAAAGGACCTTTGACAGAAAACCAAAACTGAACTCTAAAAGCTATATCAGATTTCCATAGATTGCAACCCACTCGACTCTGGACAATAGCCTTTATCAGTCATGAAAATTAATTCACAAATAGACAATCCTACACAGACTATCAAAGATAGATCAACACCTCTGAAGAACAAGCATCTGAATGATTTGATTCATCCCTGAATATTGTTGTCTACAATAAGACCCTTATATCATAAAAGAGAATTAGGTTGTGATGAATATATGAATGAATGAAAAATGAACTATCTCAACATAACTCAAAGAGCAAACGTTTGCATGCTTTCTAGTTCTATCCTCTACTTGGTCCTCCCTTTCTTCTTTCTTTTAACTAATTAGAATTGGTTGAAGTAGTTGAACCAACTCATTAGTTAAGTTAATCAAATGACTCAACTAACTTTAGTTAGGCATAAAAGTAATAATTAAAATTAAGGGTCATAATTGAATAATAACTAGTAGGTGGGACCCCTTGTAACTTCCTTTGGTTCATAACAATCATAATAATCAAAACATAACCATTAGTTAAGCAAAATACACCTCCTTGTGCCTCCCATCAACATATTCACTTTTGGCAATTAAAAATCATGAAATTTGAAATTATTTCAAAATAATATCAAAATAAACATGTTGTCCAAATATACCCAAAGTCATCTGTCATAGAACAATAGATATAATAAAATAACTAGAAACCATGTTTTCCAGTCTGTGATGCATCCCTTCCTTGATTGTTGTTATCCTGCATGTGTGATCAATTAGAAAATAGTATTTTAAATAACCATACATGACAAAGCTTAAAAATATGAAATAGATTTGGCTCAAAAATGTATCAGACTCATGCAATCCAATCCATACAAATTGTTTTACTGTTAATCAATGAGCACGGGGGTGAAAAAGGGTTCTGGTATATGTGAGAGGTTTGCATTGAGAAAAAATATGATATAATGAAATTGGAGAAGACATGGTCACTGCTCATTGACAACAATAATCAACTGTAAATCAAACCAATAAGACCTCACTGCAATCCACACAAGACATTGCCACTTTCATCCATTTTAAACATAGAAATTCTCTTGATTGTAATCAATCTCAGAACAAGGAGTGAAAAAATGAATATGGGAGCTTAAAGGGTTTGTAATTAGCAGAAAGTGAAATATTGTAAGGGGAGGAGAGCGGTTAATGTTCATGAAATTAATCAATTGATCCATGAAACATTCTACAGTAAGAATAGATGCATCGACCAACAATCATCATGACCAAATAACAATTACTGTGTACTTAACTAGTTCATTGTCCAATAATCAAATATCCAACACAGTGCCATCACAAGACAATATGTATTCCACACAATTTGTAAGAGGTTTTGTTCCCTTCATTCACACAATCTGTATTTTATAACAATTTATGAATGATATCCATTTCCAATCTGTAACTATCAAAATCAACCACTCCCCATGCATTTCTTCAATCCACCATAATAATAATAAATCATGTTTTCAAATTAACAATGAAGTCGCTATCACCGCAATTAGGCCCATCAAAATGCCATGATATTTTCTAACATATATATAGGAAGAAACCAAATAACCAAGAACAATCTACAACCCGAATTGATATTCAAACATACAACCAACAACCACCGTTTAGACACAAGCTATGCACAAGGTAACTTGCCCAAGCAATGTAATTCTGCCACTGTAGAAAAAAAACAATTCAATGTGGCTTAAGAGTTGGGCCACCCATCCAACATGAAAAAGTATCGAAAACATGCCCTTTATAACAAATTATCGATAAACATGATTAAAACTCTATGAAACCCAATCTATCCATACGATACATAGTGCGCAACCATCCAAAAAACAATGCAATATTTCCATTTTACAGAACCAAACACATAGCCATGACAATAACTCAATTTGTTGTTGAGTCATCAACCCAACACAATATTACCTCGATTTAGTCCAATTGTGATAAACTATGCTATGCAATTTCAGGCTTAAACAATCAAACAATCATAAGGATATAGTTCCCAAGGTCATCCATTCAATAATTGCTCGGTCCCAAAAGAAAACCACAATTACCATGACCATTATTTATTTTGCAAACACACAACACAACATGAGCAACGTCAATCATTTTCACTAATGCTGAGATGAAAATTCAAATAATCATCAGTGTAAATACCAGTGACTATGTATCTATCAAACAACTCGTCATTGCCTTAAAAAATCAACAACCTAATAGATGTGGCAATTACACATACCCACGCATCCAATCGAATCAGGGCAGAGGCCCTTGATTTAACAATACCGAGCTATCAACATAAGGAGAGTAACTGTGTGCTTTGAAAGTGCAACTGATGATGTAGGTTTTATCACTATTATAATTGAGCCATTGATTATATACTGACCAACAGGACTATCATACGACCAACTGAGTGAGCCTGTTCTCAAAATAGTCAACAATTATACAACCTTCCAAGTAGTAAACCCAAGAGGCTTGACTGGTGTTCTCTATCACTCTTCAAATAGGAGGGACAAGGTTTGTTGCGTAACCAACACAAGGAGAGAAAAGCCACTTTTATAATGATGAGAACCCAAGGCTAATGGTGTATACACAGAGAGACCCATTCGTGGACATGTAACAAATCCATGACAAGGGGCCACAACAAAAAAGTGAAGCTTAAATATGGCCTAGCAATGTTATTTAATGCACCTAGGGTGTAACCCGCATGTTCTTCGAGTGAACAATACTAGCCCAAGGATGAATACAGGGCGAGGAAGAAAAGGAACCTCACTTTGTGACCCTTGGTGGTGCAAACAATAAATGTCGAAGTGAACAAAACATAAAGATGTAGAAAACCTCCGACCATCAAACACATGAAAGACAAAGACTGGGTTTAGTGACCGGTGTGAAGATAGATATCCACCCAAGACTAAATGAAAACCCTCCCAACAAAAAACGGTGATAACAAGAAGCTATCACCCAGGAAGACAAATAACCTCTACGAATTCAATATCATTGCAGGAGGAACCATCCAATAATAACCAAAATTCACACAGTTGCAACACTTAGGAAAACACAAACCAATACACCTGAGCCAGTGATCATTTCATAACCAACTTAACGATTACGGTTGTATCCTAGCTAAAAAGTGATGATTATACGATTTAATTGAGTTATATGTTTAATACACATATGGTATGGAACGTTGGTGGCACATTTGACAAGGTCATAGTGCTAATGGTTATGTGAATTGTTATATGGAACTTGGATTATGCTATGGAATAAGTTAGAAAGTATGTATGGTCTATTGGTTTTAAATATGGTGATGGTCTTGATGCATGGGTTGATTGATGGTGTTAATGGAGGGATCATTGGCATGTATTGTTGACTTAATGAATTGTGGGTGGAGGTGAGGTGCATTTACTACACCTCACCTTTAATCCTCTCGTTAGCCGCCACCCTAGTCGATCTATTGTTTATTCGGATGTGGAGACCTTTAATTGTAATGAATGTAAAGTAGATAGCTTTTAATTTCGATTAGATAGTTAGAGCTGTAGGAGGGAAAACTCTTGAAAGCTCCCTCGTATGTATTGTATTGAAAGAATTATTCTTGTTGGAATTGTAAGTTGTAGAGCAAGAAAATAGAAGAAGAGAGGAACATATATTGTAGAAGGTTGTATAAGAAGATAGTTGTTGCGATTGAACCCATGTACAGGAACACCAGAATTAATACAAGAAATTCTTTGATTCCATTTCATGGTGTTGTCCTGATTGTTGTTTGCACCTATTGAATGGTATGTTTACATGTTTCTTATATTCTTTGTTATGTGTCTATTTAAATATATGTGTGTGTGTGCTCTTGATTTCATGTTGAATGTATGAAGTCTGTGAGAGGAGAAGTATAAGTTTCAATTGTTTCTCTTCCTGATAATTCCTGCAAGGGTGCAGTGAAATTCCGCAAGGAGTGCGTTGACAAATTTCTGAGTTTTACCTCAGAAAAATCTCAGGAGAGATATTGTTGTTCTTATACCAGTAAAAGTGCAAGTACAGCACAGAGTTGTGCAAGGTGTGCACAGGCCAGTCGAAGTCTTAGACTCTTCCAACAGAGAGGAGAGGTTGAATAACTGTTGTTGCAGGGAAGTTCACAGGGTTGGAGGTTTCAAATAACCCAAGGTTATTATGAATGCTGCAAGTATTGTGCGCAAAGAGGCTTCGGAAATCCTTGAGTCGTAGCACAGAGGAAGCTCAGGAAGGGTAGAGAATTGAGATAATTTAAAGGAAGAACGAGGTCTAAAGTCACCTCGTAGAAGTTAAGTTCAGGAGAAGAAGATGTTAAGTGTTTGGCCAGGAGTCTTTGAGAAGTCTAAACAGATGGTCGAAATTATCAGAGGGAGAATCACTGAAGTTTCGTGGACCGTTGGATCTAGTAGATTAGCAGAAGGGTTAAGGCTGAGTCTCTTTCAACACTCATAAGCTTAGGAGGAGTAGTGGTCGTTGGATCTGGATCAATGAGAGTCGTTGATCTCGTACTCAAATTTCATCGTTTCAGAGTTTAGGGCATGGAGGAAGTGGTGACTTGGAGTCGAGAATTGTGAACTCCCAATTCGTGAAATCCCGATAGAATCAGGACCATCAGATTGCGAGAGTCCAGAACCGTTGATTTGTGGTGAGGATTTATCGTGATTTCAGTTATCGAGCGAAGGGAGTTGTTGCATTTCAAAACGCCGATACGTGAAGTCTCGAGGTGCCGAAATATTTTGGCCCCGACTATGGGTGAAAGTCACAGCAGGAGAAGTTAAAGGAGAAGTCAAAGATCCATTAGCCTTTTCAGGGTTTCAGGGATTGAACTAGTCAGAGGAAGATCCACATCAGGAATCGCAAAGTCATGAAACTCGAAATACCTTTTCACGGAAAAGGATTGTGGTCACATCAGTTGGTCACGTGGGTAAGAGTTGACGCCTTGTGCTTGTTCGCACAGGCGTAACTCCTAAGAAGGACCCATGGAAACACTTGTATGTCGGAGATTCCTGCGGGGAATCAAAGAGTCAAGAAGACTCAAAGGGAGATTAAGAATGATCCTTAGACCGGGAGGTCGTGTAGAACCTGCTGAGGTAGGGGTGTTGCATCAGGTGGTATCAAAGCCTAGCCTACAATCCTTGTTTTCTATAAGCAGGGGGAAGAAAAAAGGCAAGTTGTGATTTAAATTATGCATGGAAGAGATTTAGACAATGCCACCCAGAAGACTTCAAAATAGACCAATGCTCGATCCAACTGTGGAAAGGGAAATGAGAGAAATCTGTGCTCGATTAGATGCCATGGAGACAACACAAAGACGAGCTACTGATATTGGAGATGTCAGTGAAGCCAAAAGTGTAAATGAGGCTGGAGTTGGAAAAGAAGTTGTAGCCAAAGATGTTGCAGAAGAACGTTTATCCAGAGTTGTTGCAAGAATAGGGGCTAGAGAAAAAATGGACATCCTGATATATGAAGGCAACTTAGATGTTGAAGAAATGATAGATTGGTTTAGATATCTAGATAAATACTTCAACTATGAGGATGTCAAGGAAGATAAGAAATTCAAACATGCCGTCACTAGACTTAAAGGGCATGCAACACTATGGTGGGATGAACTGCAGGCTGACAAGCGTTGCTAAGGCAAGCAAAAAATAAAAAACTATAATAGGATGGTCACCAATATGAAGGGAAAGTTTATACCCAGAGACTACCAAATTAATTTATTTCAGAGAATGCAGAATTCGAGACAGAAGGGAATGACAGTGAAGGAATACACTGAATAATTTTACCAACACAATATTAGAGCGGGTCGTCATGAGAGTGATGATGAAATGGTCGCCAGATATATGAATGGTCTGAGATATGACATTCAGGATGAGATGAGCATGGTAACAATTAGGAATGTAGAAGATGCTTATCAGATTTCTTTGAGGGCAGAAGAAACATTGGCCCAAAAGCAAGGTCAAAGAGTCAGAGGTAGAAGTCAGAGCAGAGGCAAAGAAGTTGTCCAAGACAGAGTACAAAAGCCCAAGGATGAATAAAAGAAGCCTGACACTCACCCAAAAAGAGGAGGAAGTTCACAGAGAAGACAATATGCTGATAGAAACACTTTTCATCGAGCCAGAGGAAGAGGAAGAGGCAGAGGAGGTGAGATAAAATGTTTTGTCTGTGGAAAGATCAGACACAAATCTTTTGAATGTCCTGATAGAAAGAGATATGGTGGAAGTGAAGCTCACATTTCATAAGCGCAAAGGTGAAATGTTGAGATAGAAGATGCAGAAGGTGGAAGATCCTTAATGATGAGGAAAATTCTCTTGAAGCCAGAGAAAGAGGTGGAGAATCCAATCCAGAGAAACATTTTGTTTAGAACTTCTTGCAAGACCAAGGATAGGGTATGCAAGGTAATAGTGGATAGTGGAAGCACAGATAATCTAGTCTCCACATAAATGGTGGAAAAGCTGGAATTGGAGACAGTTGCACATTCGATTCCATTCAAGGTTTCATGGTTACAAAAAGGACATTAGGTAACTGACATTAGGTAACAATGTTTACTTGAATTTAAGATAGGGGGATACAAAGATGAAATCTTATGTGATGTTATTCCCATGGATTTCTGTCATCTTTTGTTGGGTAGACCGTGGAAATATGACAAAAATGTTGTTCATGATGGGAGAATGTTGTTGGGTATTTCTACCCTACGGACTAATAAGCTAGGGCTCTAAACTTATACGCAGAAAATGACCCTTTAGACTTAACTTTTGACCTTCTACCCGAATCTGAAACCTCTTTCTTCACATGCATACAAGAGGAGAATA
>SNQJ01S0096348.1:0-26654 GCA_010110895.2 Picea sitchensis
AAAATATCCATATGGAAGACTCAACTTACATTCTCAACACCAACTGAGATGAGACAACAATCCTCAACAGCTATCAATCCGTCAACATAAACAAGTGCATCAACCATGCACCAACCTGTGCCAAACAACCTGTACTCAACCTGCACCATAAACAAGTGCATCCAACCATGTACCAAGTATATACCAATCATGTGTCAACTACTCATCAACAATGACTCATCAATATGTACCAAAATCATCAACTATACACCTCATGTATGTGCCAACTCATTAACTGCTTGTCTCAACCATGACTAGTTTTGGATTAGTCAACAACCCTAACTTGAAATAATCTTAATTTTTTACCTGTATTGAATAAAGATATGAAACTGATAAACAATGTTCTTAAATGTGTTTTATGCTATTCCTCCAAGTGGCACTACTTGGAACCTCTCAGAAAAGGAGTTATAGCAAAAATGACATACCTTGTTGAATTCTGGCTTATTCTAAAGAGCGACCTTGTAGAGCGTGCCCCGCACAAAATATTTGATGAAATGATCTGAAATTGTTACAAAGAATACTACAGACTGTACCCTAACCAAAACATTTTTTCTCATAGATTTTGGATTTTTTATGAAGAAGTTATGATGTTTTTACCCGAAACACCTGATTTTGACTAGTTTCAGGACTAGCCACAAACCCTATTTTCCACGGAGTGTAACTCCAAAAATACAACGACCCACAAGATGAATTTTTAACCACAGCTACTTGGCTATGTTTTCTCACTTTCATAGAAATTTCAAGATCTGAATCATTATAGAAAGAACGTTATAGTGAAAATGGTGAGATGACCTGTAAATAACATACCTTAGAAAGCACTGTCAAAAGAATTTATCCTTCCTTGCATTTCGGCCTTCATTTCTTCACTTTCCTCAGAATTTCAGCTTAGATATCCTTGGTTACCTCAGTCACCTATACATCTTCAATATCCTGAAGTGTTCCACACCAAAAATGCTCAAGAATCTCTCACAAGAAGCTCTCCATCATTACTCCAAAATATATTCCCATAAGAAGCTCTCCATTGATCCACAAAAATGATGATCTACAAGAGACCATTGCTATCTTATTTATAATTTCATCCTTTAGTTCAATTAACCCATTTTTAGGTCACTTAACCCATTTCTAGGTTACTTAACTTATTTTCCTTATTTTAGGGTTAACCACTTTCCATAAATAGAAATTTCTCTAATACTTTAACATTTAAATATTCCTTCTTGATTTTGTCACCTTACTTTATCATTTCTTGATTTTGTCACTTCTCTTGACTATTTAAATAATCCACCTTGAATTTGTCACTTTAATTTATCATTTAAATAATATTAACCCATTGTCACTTTTAATTTATCATTTAAATAATATTAACCATTTCTAGGTCACTTAACCTATTTTTTTTTTTTTTTTAGGTCACTTAACCTATTTTCAACCACTTTCCATAAATATTCCTTCTTGATTTTTGTCACCTTACTTTATCATTTCTTGATTTTGTCACTTCTCTTGATTATTTAAATAATCCACCTTTGAAAAAATGAGTCATCCATCTATGCACCTTTATCAATCATGATAAGACAATAATGAGTCATCTATACATTTTTCCAACAATTCATCATATATACTAATGGAACCACATCGATCCATATTCATCATGTATCAATGACAACTCATTGATCCATCTTCATCTATGTGACATTCTCATCAAGAAAAATACATATTATACTATAAATCATCAAATAATCAATCCTTTGACATCAATCAATCACTTGACATCAATCAATGACATCAATAAATCAAACCATTGGCATCAATGATAACATGATCCAATATCTCCCCTTTGGCATTGATGGCAATACTCAAATATTGATGTCAACACAAATTACCAATTATTGATGTCAACATAGATAAGGACATGTTCTACATCATTGTCAAATGACATCAATCAATCAATCCATTGGTATCAATGACAACATGATCCAACACCTCTTTGGCATTGAAATACTAACATTGATGTTAACACTAATTACCAATTATTGATGTCAACATGTAGATTTGGCATGTTCTACATCAATAGTCAATGTGACTATCTCTCCACATCAATCTTCCCCAGACATTAGACATTAATCACATCAATGTGGATTATCTCTCCCCTTTGACATCAATGACAAAGGGCTATTCTCCTCGGGTCAAGCCCTTGCTTGAACCTCCTTTGGGGTCGCCTCCCATCCTAATTCCTTTGATCTTCCTTGAATAATCTCTCCCCTTGAACAAGTGTCGCTGAAAATACATCAAAACATACCCTCGGGACCATCACTCCCCCCCACTATGCCTCGCTCTCTTTTGTATCCAAATATAGGTCTCTTTTTCAAGTATTATATTTGATAAATTCTTCCTCCTAGAATCATGGAAGAATAATGAATCCCTAAGGGTATGTCTCCCATCTTCTCTCGAAGATGAACAATATGCTACCATATGATGATCCTTGACCTATTCATGCATCAAACTTGTGCCATACCATACATCATGAAACAAACGACATGTCATCAATGAAATAGAGAATCATGAACAATATAACCACCAAGTAAATCATGTACCAAAAATGTGCCTTACTCATGTACAACACCCATGTATTACTCCAACCATGTACATCAACCTAGTTGGATAATCAGGGGGGTGAATCGGTATCACATACAATTTAAAAACCTTTTCCAACTTATACTTAAACAATTCAATTATATCCAATGATAAATGAACAATAGTATAAGAGTTACACCAATACACCACAATACACCATGCACAATATATATGAGAAATAATCAATAGTTTTTGTTCAAGGGAAGTAATGACTTCCAAAGGTAGCTACAGCCAAATGTAAGGAGGGATAAACCTATAAGATGAAGATACAATCATACAATATCATGAGATATTTGATCTCTCTATCCTTGTTCCCTTCCTTCCACCCAAGAATAGTAGTATGAGAGATAATAAAACTTTATTCAATTTTGGTATGTTCAAAAGACCCAACTTTTACAACATGCCCCGCTACTAATATTTAACATCTGATTCTCAAACTCACACAAGAAACTACAACTGCATCTTTCTAATGGAAGTGGTCCTCACAGCATTTGGATTCTTTATGAAAACGTTATTACTATTTTACCTTTAACACTGCTTTTTGACTAGTTTCGTGGACTGGTCACAAACCCTATATTCCTACGTGTTAAGATGTATCTCCATAATTATAGTGAATCAATAGCTGAAATTCTACCAGAGGTACCTTGAGGTGGTCATTCTCAATACCATAGAGATTTAACCATATCCTGACCGTTCTAGAAAAAATTATAGCAAAAATGGTAAGATGACTCAAAATAACATACCTTAGGAACACATCACCAAAAGACTTCATCCCTCCCTTGAACTCAGCCTCTTTTACTTCTTTCCTCTCTAAAATTCGACTCTTTGTATCAAAATGAATGTATAATGATGTTTATTTATACCCATTTATGTCACTTAATTTTAACACATTAGGGGTCAGTCTCCCGGACACTTCTTATTTTGTAATTTTTCTTTTAATTATCTTCGTGGCCTACATGTACACCACTTTGTCATCTTCAAAATTCATTCTCCTCAACCATAAGGATCCACGGGACGTACACATACCACCGAAATAACATGATGTATACCATCCATCCATGGGTGTTGTATCTCGATGATGTTCACATTTTCCTTCATGTCCAAATAACTTCATCAATCTTGTGGTCCAAAAACTCCATGACTAGGCTGACATCAATGACAACAACCAATCTCTCTTCCAACACCTCCCTTTGTCATTGATGGCAACACTCCATGCTCCCCTATCATCATGATCCCATTTCCCTTTGACATCAATGGCTGGGTATGGCTTCTCCCCCGAGTTTAATGGAAAAGGTAACCTTCTTCTTGGGGTCATTCTCAAACATGTGGCACCCAATAATACTTCATCCTTATTTTGGTCTCTTTGGGATGTTTTCTTCCTTAGAACCCTTTTGTGGCTTCTCTCTCTTCATATCTAGGATGTATATGTTGTTTGGTCTTCTGTTGCAGTTGAAACCAATCTCCCCCTAAGTCATTTTCCATTTTACATTTTCCGAATCAAACGCAGAGTGTATCCTTGATCACACATTTTACTAACACTGGTAGATTATGATTCAAGTCTTCAACCAACAGAACATTATTTGCTTTTACATTTTTTCTTTCCAAATTTTACTACACCTTCTCCAAGTATTTTAAGGTGATGTGAGTCTCCAAATGCAACATTTCCACCCTTTTCTCTCTCCAAGCTAATGAATTTGTCTTGATCCCCGCGTCATGTGTGAAGAACATCCAATCGCCTATGTACCATTCATCTTCTTTCTTTTCATTTTTCATTGGCCAATGCTATTCGACAATCTTTCTCATTGTTTTAACATCTTTTCCTTCTCCATACTGTGGTTGCATAGTAATATCTTCATTCATATATCCGTGACTCTCGCGGTTTCTTTGTGACCAAGATAATTGTGATTTGTAGCATACAATATTTTTTGTCCATCAATGGGTAAAATGAATTATAACTTCTATTGACAAATCCATGATTATTTCCATTCTCTGCTTACACCATTCATGTTTCTTAGTCATTGTTATACTTACAAAAAAATTGGACATAAGGCAATTCATTGCCTTATGTCCAAACTTTTTGCAAGTATAACAATGACCAAGAAAGAAATTTTGATACCTTGGAGGTAATTTTGTGTGATGTAGTCCATCCGGTTCATGATATATTCTTCTCAGAGTTTCCTTCCATAACGATTGAGCTTCTTTGATTTCTCAAGGTGGAGGTCTTCTTGATATTCATCTCTTTTGTAATCATTCCTCTTTTCCCCGTATCCCCGGGTCCACTTCTCATCAACCTGCCTCAGAAGCTCTTTCTTCAACCCGCTTGCTGGTATTTGCATATTCTTTGTATGAAGTTTCACCCATGCATCCAATATTTGTTAAGTCTTTTTGCACTTGAGTATTTCTTAAGTTTTTCCTCAATGAGACAACTTCTGTTCAAGTTTCAATCTTTTTCTTTATCATTTGACCTTCTTTACTTATGCTATTATTCTTGCTTATTCAAGTAGAGTTTCAAGGAAATGGTTTCTTCTCTCTCGGGCCTCAAAGTCTTCTAATTGTTTCTTTAAGCTTACAACCCGCCTTTTCACAACCAACCAATTCACATCTTAGTTTTCTATGTGTGTCTTTGAGATTTATATTTTCAATCTCAACATGCTTCAATTTTTAAGATTCTCATCTTCTTGTTGAATAATTTTTCTTTTTATGATTTTTTATTTTCTTCATTGGAATTTTCTTCTTCTCGCTGTCACTTCTTCAATCCTTGGATGAGACATTCACCAACGCGACCTACCTTTCACAATTGGAAGAAAAAGAACTCCACCTCTATTTCTCTCTTTCAAATCAGGCTATTGTAATCATCTTCAACTTCTTCTTCTTCTTCCTCGCTTCTTCCCGTAGCATAAAGTTCTTCTTGTAGCTTGTCCCAAAGATATTTTTCTCATGCACATTATCCCACCTTGGATTTCCCCAATCAATCTCTGTCAATCCATCGAGGATTGTATCTATTGCCAGCTTGTTGTTCCTTTTTGCTTCTTCCTCGAAAGGTACCTCGTTTCTTCAAGCATTATATCCTCAAGAAACCGAAGATCCAAACATCTGCCCCAAGAGCTTTCAAGTAAGTTTCCATTCTATTTTTCCAAAATTCAAAATTGCTTCCATCAAATGGTGGAATCCCATTTGGAATGTTTCTTCCATTTCAGATGATCTTCCTTCCAGTTGGTTAAACCAGACCAAGGTGTAACCCACTGATACCAATTGTTGATAATGTTAGTGAATCGTCAAGATCAAGTACAATTTAAAAACCTTTTCCAACTTATACTTAAACCATTCAATTATATCCAATGATAAATGAACAATAGTATAAGAGTTGCAGTACACCAATACACCATGCACAATATATATGAGAAATAATCAATAGTTTTGTTCAAGGGAAGTAATGACTTCCAAAGGTAGCTACAACTTCAATGTAAAGGGAGGGATCCCTCCAAGAGGAAGATACAATCCTCCAATATCAAGAGAGATTTGAACTCTATCCTTTTCCCTTTCCTTCCACCTCCAAGAATATATGAGAGATAATAAACTTTATTCAATTCTAGTCCGTTCAAAAGACCCAACTTGTACAAAGATGCCTCCTCAAGGCCAATATTTAACATCTGATTCTAAAACTCCTACAAAAGAAACTAAAGTCCCTAATTTTCCAATGGAAGTGGTCCCAAAATCTGTATGAAAAAGTTATGAATGTTTTACCTTAACACCTATGTTTTGACTAGTTTCGTGGACCTGTCACAAACCCTATATTCCACGCTAGGTATCTCCATACTATAGTGAATCAATAGCTAAAATTTTTACCGTAGGTATCTTTGATATGTCTTCAATACTATAGCGAAATTCACCTCATATGACCGTTCTAGAGAAAAAGTTATAGCAAAATGGTAAGATTACCTGAAAAACATACCTTGGAACACATCACCAAAAGATTTCCATCCCTTGAACCGACCTTATTTTACTTCTTCTTCTCTCTCGGGAATTTGACTTGTATCAAAACGAATGTATAATGATGTTTACTTATAACATTTATTTAATTTCCATTTCCAACATTAGGGCCTAATTCGACACTTTCTTTATTTTGTAATTATTTTCTTTAATTATCTTCGTGGCATACATACAATTCACTTTGTCATCTTCAAAAATTCATTTATCCTCAACCATGATCCACATGGCGCGTTACATACCACTATAAACAACATGATGTATAATACCTATCCATCCATGGGTGTTGTATCCGCAGATGTTCATTTTCCTTCATGTCTGCAGAAGGCCATATTTCTTGCTAAGGGGTTTATACATCAAAAGAATGGGTTAAAACCCACCTATCCTAAGTTTTGGTGCGAATGCGCCTGTGATTAAACGAGAATCAAGATTGAACGAACGAGAATCACGCACTCAGATCAACGACGCACATTGGATCCCGGAGCCCCTTGCCTTTTCGTACCTTAAGCGGGGTCCCAATCACGGCACAACTTCTCTTCGACGGTTCAGATTAGCGCTCCTGGATCAACGACGATGAAGAACATTCTGGACCCTCATTGCCTACTTTTAAACGGGAGGGGGTCCGAATCCCATGAGCAGTTTCCCCGACGGCCACGCATCGTAGCGCCCCAAATCATCTGCGTACCGTGGCAGCCCTCGCTTCTCTCAGCCTGCCCCGCTTAACCATCAGGCCCCTCCTCCCCGCCATTTCATTCTTCCTTTCGCTTTCCTCGCCGCCGCGGTGTCATCCATTCACCTCTTGGTCCGCATGGCTTCCCTTCTTCCCACCATCCGCCATTACCCGCCATAAGGCCCCATTCTTCACATCGGCCTCTCGTCTGGCATGGTTCGTTTCCCATCTCCCATCTACCCGTGTCTTCCATTATGGTCATCCTCACAATTCTCCTCGTCATCACTCACTTACCTCTACCATACACCATGTCCTCCTCACTGGCCCTCACGTCCGTCCCTCAAGCTATTCAGCTGTTCCAGGTGGCAGCGCAAGCTCTCCCTATCCCTCGGGAGATGTCGAAGGACCGCCATTCTCAATCCCAAGAAGTAGTTATTGAGGTGGTTGACGGTTAGACATCTCCACCATAATGGGGCGCCCCGCAAAAGATTAAAATCACGTCGATTCACGGGATGTAACCTGCTTTCGATCTATCAGTCAGCCACAAGTTGCACGATTAGTCAAAGATTGCAAGCACGGCAGAGTGTTAGAATCCATGCAGACGCAAATCTTCAATGCGCTTTGTTCATTGTTGTTTTGAGTATTTATGGGCATTTTTGAAATTTTTGTATCTATCGATGATGTGAGCTAAGCTCCCGACCGTAAAGTTTCAACAAATACTCGTTTCCTGGTTATGCCTCGTGTTTGAGATTCTTGGTTTATGACAAAATGTAGCCTTCCTTTCCATCTTCATCTCATACCGGAGTGTCCACAGTTGGATGATCCATGTGGATTGCTGGATTTGTGTTATGATAAAGGATTTCCATCGACGCTTTATGTATTCTGCTCTTGTGTTTGAATAAGGGACTTTTGTGTTTGAATGCTTTCCCCGCCTCGTTATGAATTACGATGTTTATTATAGACCATCGTGACTTTCTCAAGATAAGTCTTCCACCTCGCCACCCTTTACTACACTCCACCGCTTGGTGTTTATCAAGACTCCTCATTCGCTTCATGCATGCCCGTCTAGTTTGCGAAGTTGAGATTGTATTAGAGCTCCAGTTTCCTTCCGCCTCGACACCCTTTAAATAACCGTGATATTAAATTGATACGTCAAGCCCTCGCTAGCAATCCAGAGTGACTTCCAACGCCAACATTTCGGGCGCCGCTGTCGACAAAGTTGGATATTTTCCTCCCATTTGAACGCATAAAGATCAACTGGATTTCAAGGTGCATCAGATATCGAATCCAGAAGATTGCCACTGCACCGGCGACCCACCGCGGACGACTCACCGGGAGAACTCCATTCTATCGCCTGTGGCTTCAGAGGTAGACACATCAGGTCTAATCCACACCCGCTTTTAGCTAATAATAATTCCGCCGTAAGGTAATTTAAAGCAAGCAGAAGGGGAAGCGATCACGAGAAGTTCCCATTGATGAAAAAGAGGTAATACCATCCCTTCTCAGAAAACTCCATTTTCTTTGTTCCTAGTCGTATTCTCCTCGAGGTTTCCTTGTCAATCCTCGAGTGTTCCTCAGCTTCGAAGTTTTCCTCCCCCCGGTCTAGTATCGAGGGAGAAATCCTTGTCATCAGAGGTTTCACTCATCTCTCCTCTTGATTATCAAGGTAATGTAGAGAAACACTTATACACTCAAGCCCCTTAGACTTCTCTCTGTTTTCCCCATTTTCTCCTATAAGGACCTCTTTTCCTTCCTCACCGCTCACACTCCATCTTCTCCTCTGAGTTCTCCTCCATTCAACGTCCCTATGGCCGGTGTTAACTTCTAACATGATGGATGTTATAGTAGCCGCTAGATATGCTCCTTTAATCCTACTCCATCCCATGAACCCTCTCCCTCACTGGAGACTACTTGAAGTATATGCCCAAATTCACTGGGAGGGAGACATAACCGCTGAAGAGCACTTGGCTGCTTTTACAGCTTATGCATACAACTTCAATATTGAAAATGAAGATGTTCCTCGATGAGAGTCTTCTTTGTCCGTGATCTTTAGATGAGGCTAGGTAGTGGTTTAGGGGTTTGGCCCCCGGATCTATTGCCGGTATTGAGGCTCTGGATAACGCTCGAAAGTGCTGGGGATAGAAAAGATTACATATATTATATGACCGAGTTTGGGTCCCTGAAGAAGCAAGAAGGGGAGTCAGTTTCTGAATTCTCCAAAAGGTTCAATAAGATGTATATCAAGATTCCTGCAGAAATAAAGCCTCAGAGCCTTCCCGCTCAAATTGCATATGCTAGTGCATTTGATCCCCATTGTCTCAGGTTAAGAGAAAGAAGAGCCACCCTTTGGGGCCTGTGATGAAAGATGCATATATAGAAGTGGAATCCAACATGTTAGCAACTGATGGACTGAGGAACAAGGTCACTCCATTTAAGAAAGGGAAAGTCAAGCCCCATTTTTGGTATTCCAACGCTCTCCCACTCCTCTATTTCCCACCCTCAAGTGAATGAGTCGAATCTACCGGTGAACGTTCTCAAAGAAGAGATGGAGAGAGATTAAAACGTAAAGAAAACAATGAACAAAGGCCTCGTAACACCGAACAAGGAGGTTTCGGCGTCAAACAATTCAACTATGCAGAAAATGAAGGAAAGAGACAGAGATGACCAAAGGATTCAGCCCCCCGTGTAACAATTTTGTAGCTGATGAATATGAAGGAGAAGCAGACGAGCCTGAACCCAAAATTCACGCTTAGAGGTCACCCCTTTCCCTCATCTGACCAAATCAGATGAAGAGTCTTCATGGAGGGTCACCAATCCAATTCGATAAGGTGACAAAGCCACGCATGGCTTCCAGGCGCTACAACTTGAGGTCAATAAAAGAGCACGCAGACTGATGTTCTCGGAAGTCATCCACTAGAGCAGTAGAAGCCTCACACGAGGTAGCACTCACCACGAGGGTAAGAAGGCCCAACCTCTCCCCTATCATTCAAAATCACCAGATTAGAGAAATTCCAAAGCTCACATCTTCCTCTTTAATTTTGAGCATGAAATTCAAAAGATCGTAATCCCCGCGTTCCCTCACCAAGTTAATCAAACATGGGGAATTAAAAATTTCTCCGACCTCGTTGAACCAAGCCTCCGCCTTTCCATTGCATCGCATAAAATCTCCATGAAAGTCCCTATCCTAGGTCCCATTGTAGAGGATGAGATGATTCATCCCTTCTACACTTCCCTCAACATACATGATAAAGTGTTGCATAATTGCCTTATGGATTCGGGGCCTCCCACAACCCTCATGCCTAAAGCCATCATGTAGGGATTAGAAGTCACCCAGCCTATCATGACCTCTATTCCTTTGGATCCTGTGAGGTACAATGTTTGGGAGTCATCAAGGACCCTCGGTAGTTTCCTTCACCTACCCATGAAAAGTATGGTCATGGATAGTGGTAGCCGATGTTCCCCCAAGTTTGAATGCCGCTATAGTCAAGATCCCGATAAAGAGACTGGGGAACCTTTGCATGGACCTCAATGCGATGCCACCATCCCTACCTTTGGGGGAACATAAGATCAGCATTTCTCCAAATTTTAGCCTACATAGTCGATGAAGCAAACCCCACTAATCATCCTATTTATGCCTTAGACACTAACTTAGGATCTAGCCTATTGCGGATCACTGATGAGCCTGAGACCCCATTTGCATTAATAGAAAGAAGCTCGGCCTAATCGTGGATGCCTCCTCCAACCACCATTGAAGATGTTCTTTGATGGAGCTCTTCCAAGATAGGTGTCGGAGTGGTATTCAAGTCTCCTTCTCAGAAAACCATATCACCGCCATACAGGCTGGAATTTGAATTCACCAATAATGTGGCAGAATAAGAAGCTCCGGGTTCGATTAAGGGTCACAAAGAAATGGGAATCGTGGAGATAGCCGAAACCGGATGTCAATTAATAGTCCACAGGTCAAAACGCCTATTAGACCAAACACCGCCTCAAGAATTACAGAGTGAGGTGTGGGACCTAATTGATAGTTCTTTCTTGGCTTTCAATATCTCTTTCATTCCAAGGGAAGAAAATGCCCCAACTGACTTCCAAGCCTTCTCAGCCAGTTTGTTCGAAGCTCCCCACGCTCACGCATTGCATCGTAGGTGGAAATAAGATACACTTCCGCATTCGCATAATGCCAACATTGGCTATTTGAAGATGATCAGAGATTGAGAAATTCCTCTTACCATCAATAACATCTCGCATTGCATATAGATGAGGACCCCACGAGGAGCCTGACCACCACCATGGGGAGTTGTTGAACAAAGTTGTTGACCATCGGATTATTCAACCGCCGAGCAATCATATACCAAGAGGTCCGATCCCATTAGAAAGATTGTTCGATGGGAATGATGTGGCGCAGCGCGTGATTTCGTGTGATGATGTTGATAATGAATCGAATGTAACGAGGCAATAATCGGAGGAACCCAGTTTGTTAAGATGTCGTAAGAGTTTGACCGAGATGTAGGATCGGATATACTAATCTGGCCGAGGGATTTGACGACGGTTCACGGACCTACGAAGACCTCAAGAAATACAACACGCCGGGCCATTAAGATAATAAGATCCCACTGAAGAGGAGGCTAGACCTTTCAAAACGTAATGGTATCGTGATCAATCCTATACTGCTGCCTATCATGGAGAGGAGGTGAAGAAATTGTTGGATGCCCAAATCATAATCCCCTTTGGAGATACTCTAGCCGGGTGGTAGCCAATTTGGTCCTAGTAATAAAGAAGAGCGGGGAAATCAATCAGACGATTTCGTGAACCTCGAACAGAGTTCAAGGAAAGATAATTACCCCCCTACCCAAAATGGACCACATATTACAAAAAATAGTCGGATCCAGTGGAATCTCTTTACTAGATGGGTTATCGGGTTATAATCAGGTCCTAGTCCACCCAGATGACCAAGAGAAAACAACCTTCACCACCCTTTGGGGCATCGCTCATGTATGCCAAGATGCCATTTGGGCCGATGAACGCAGGAGCAACGCTTCACCGAGCCATGGACATAGAATTCATCAGGGAAAAAGATAAGTTCATGGTGATTTACCTAGATGACATAACAAACTTCTCCAAGATCAAGGAGTAACCAATCGCCATTTGAAGAGGGTTTTTCCTCAAATGTCAGAAGCCTATCTTTCCCCAAATCCCAAGAAATCATTGTTTTCTATGCAAGAAGGGAAACCGAAGAAATACATAGTCTCACAGAGGGAGTAAGAATCTCGATCCCCATGGTGGAAGCAATTCAGGCATTGCCCCTTCCCAGATCTAAAAGAGGTCCAAGCATTTTGGGAAAGATTAATTTCCCTGAGGAGGTTTGTCTTAACGGCTTCAATTGGTGAAGTATATCACAGTCATGCTCAGGAAGGGCTATGAAATAAAATGGACTCAATAACTCCAGAAGTCTTTTGACCAAAATAAAGAAAGCATTAACTCCAGGCTCCTTCGTGGTTGATCACCCATTATTCTAAAGATTTTATGATATTTTTCTTTTGCTTCGACAAGAGCAAATGGGTTCTTTTATAGAAAAATGATCAAGGGCAAGAACAACTCTATCACCTTCTTTAGCAAGGCACCGAGAGATGCAGAGCTCCGACACGAGATCATGAGAAGAAGTTATGCCTTGGTGAAAGCTCTCAAAGCTGTGAGTTCATGTCTTTACACTCGTAATCATTGCATGTCCCTTCAAACTCGTGACAGCATTCTTATACCGACATAGATGGAAGAAGAGGTAATGGATCGCCAAGATCCTAGAATTTGACTCCGAAATTAAGCCCACTAAGCTAATAAAGGTGGGGTTTGCCAAGCTCCTGGCCGAATCCATTTATAAAGCCTTGGAAATCAATTGTATCCATGAACAAGTTGAATCATCTAACAAGGGTTCCCAAAACATCAGCCTCTAATTATCAAGATGTCCTTGGTACAAAGATATCTTGTATCTCATAGACGAGACCGATGGATGGGAAAAGACAAGATGACAGAGATTTTAAAGCTCAAAGTTGTCGTATTGTCTTATCACAAGCCTTGTATTAGAAAGACCAGGAATACCATTTAATGTGTCCGACCCACAACAGCCCGGTAAAGTTATAAATGATTTCCATAGTGGTCTTTGTGGAGGTTACTATTCCTTTGAAGACCACAACTCACAAGATCCTCCTCGAAATGGGTACTACTCGGCCCACCTTATTTCGGGATGTCCTGCAGGAAATTAGAGCTTGCATCAAATGTCGAAAATTCTCTGGGAAGCTAGAAACCAAATCCTTGCCATTGAAACCTGTGATGGTCTCAGCACCTTCAAGAGGTCAGTGGGGATTGGACTTTATCGTGGAAATCCACCCTCCCTCAAGTGGCCAAAGACCGATGGATTTTGAAAGCAACCGACTACTTCAGTAAATGGATAGAAGCTGTTCCTACCGTAAGCACTTCTCACAAAGTAATCATCACTCGAAGACATCATAGCTAGGTTTGGTTGCCTAGCAGAATTGTCACCGACAATGCTTCCCCATTTCCTGGCCTCTGAGCCTCCGATCAAATTTTGTGAACAATTTGGGATTTCATTGATTCACTCCACTCCCTACTACCCCTGTGGAAATGGACTGGCAGTCAGAGTCCTCTAATAAAGTCTAATCAAGCTTATCAAAAAGCTATTAGAGGATAATAAAGGGCATGGGACTCAAAGCTCAAATTTGCACTTTAATGCATCATGACAACAAAGAGATCCTTGGGTCTCTCACCCTTCCATCTTGTTTATGGAATAGAAGTCGTTTTCCCCACTCAACTCACCTTACCCGTGGAAAATCTCCTCCTCCAAGACCATGAGGGGAACTCAACCATGCCTTAAGAATTCATCAGATGGTGGAGGTGCACAGACGTAGAACGTGTCCTGGACAGAGTTTACAATCGTCAGCAGAAGATCAACAGGCTTTTGACAGAAAGGGTGCTCAAGGGATGCACCTTATTGCAGAAAATCAGAAGGTAGCTTTTAGAGAGGTAGTGGGGCCGTGAGGGCCCATAGTGATAATAAGTGGAGGTCATTCAATGCAAGGTGGACTAGGTCCATATTAAATAAGGCCCACTATGGTAAATACCAACTAAGATATAATCAACACAATTCCTCTCAATAGACAATAGATCCACAAAGCAAGATAGAAGAAACCACACAATATTATTACCAAACCCTCGAGGTAGGAAACACCATACAATGGATCCCATAATAGGAAGGGATCCTCCATACCACTTGCCCCTTCGAGGCAACCTCCTAATGAGCTCACTAAATACAATACTTCTTCATGTCTCATTACTGTTTGAACCCTATATAGTGCTACCATCACCTAAGTTAACATCTCTAGAGGAGGAATCTCTAGAAGTAGAACCTCTAAGAAGTCCCTCTTACATTTATTATATCTAACTACCATAGTGGAACCTATTTAATAATATAGTGGACCTAGTCCAATCTTTACATTGAATGACCTCACTATTATCACCATGGGCCCCTCCTCCTCAGTCTCCCCTCACCTCTAGCTACCTTACAAAGATGACACTCTCTGATGGTCCATGATACCCAAGAGCAGTTAAGAAGAAGGGCATGATCACATTATTGATCTCCTTGTATGTTGGGATGATAAAAGATTATAAGTTATATCATGAGACTCATGTGATTATTTTTCCACCAAATAATAACTTAACTTGTTGACTTTGTCTTGAAACCCCCTTGGCTTGAGTTATGTCTCCCTTAATTGTTGTTTGTATTTTTGGCTTGGTTATTTACTTCTTCCTAAACAAAGCTAGCTACGCTTGACTTTGGATCCCCCTCTCCTTGACTTGTTTTTCTTTGTTTACATTTATGATTTTAACAATTAATATTTTATGTTATAAAATATTATTTTTTTAAATTATTTCTAATTATTAGGTTTAACCTAACCCTAAAGTTAGGACTAGTATGTTAGCCCTAATCTAGCCACAAAATTATAAAATAGACATATCCTCACTCTTTACACACACACACTCTTCTAAGATGAGTTATGATATGAGGTTTTTTGCGGCTCCTTCTTGTTCAGATTGTTGAGTGGTTGTGGCCCCTCTAGGATAGTTCTTCTTGGTGTATTAAGCCACCATGGGCTTACCTCTCTTGTTCCCTATTGTCGCTGACCCCTAAGGGTATTTTCCATCCAACCGTAGGTCTCCCTTTTTGTTGTTTGGGGTCTCTGGCTCCCTCCTTCAGGTTTCCTCCTCCCTCTTCTCCTTCCTTTGTTGGTGCCTCCTCCCCACATATCTCTTTGTTGATACCCACCCTCAAGATGTTGTCTTTGTCCTCTTCTATTGTTGGTGCACCTGTTTATGTTGTTGGTTAGTATTTTGATATTTTACCCTAAAAGTTCTTCTTAGCAATTTGTTCCAAGGGTCATAATGAGATATTCCCTAAGGGTTTGATCAATAATCCCTTAAATAATTTTCTAATCATATATCTAAGAAGATAACAAAACATAATGTAATATTGTTTCTTGTTTCAACTAAGTAAATGTTGTGTCAATTTTTTTTTATGCTACCAGATTATGGATCATAATATTTAATGTCTTGATGATTCTAACATACAAGCATCTAATGTTTATAAATTAAAAATAAATATTTATGTTTTAGATTGATATATATTTTCCCTTAAATTTTAACATGTTACACATACATTAACTTAAAAATTGCCTTCTACAATTTACATAGATATAGATTATATTTTACATGTTACATTTTTACATTTTAAATATTTTATGTCTTTCATTATATATAGCATCATAGTAAAACATCTAGTTGTTAGTTTTTTTAATATGTCTTTGATGCTTTGAATATTTTATAAATTCTTAAATGCATTCAAGTTGTTTTTTAAATTATATTCCGATCTTATGTTTCTATAACTTATGAAATTTCATATTCATGGATTTTTCAAAGGATATCTATCGAGGCGAGATGTCGAGAAAAGATTCTCCAAAAATGTCTCGCAAACTCTCTAGGATATCTAATGAAAGAGGAAGAGAGGAACCCCTTATTTGACTGAGACTCTAAGGACATCAAAGACCCATATCTCAGCAAGGCAGACAACCTTGGGAGGGGCAACTAGTGACCAAAGGAAATCTAGTCATATGAGGATATTATCAAATGAATCTATGAATAGATCATCCAGAGAATGTTCTTAAAATAGTTCTATGGATGCAAGTTTCTTAGATAGGTTGCACATTAAACTCATCCTCTACAAAAATACACATTTGAAACTAATTAAAACATTTAAAAAAAAAAACATTTTTTATTTTATTTTGTATTTTGTGTATTTATGTTTATGTTTTATATAATATGTTTTCTATTTCGTTAAATGTTGTAATTACTTTCTAATGTGTATGTGTAGAGGATGATTTTAATGTGATAGAATATAATGAAAGAGAGAGTGGTTATCATGAATATTCAATTCTTGGTAAAGAGGGTGAAGGTGGATTCATGGGGCATTATCAATAAAAAAAAGATTACACACCTACGTCCACATATCCAAAATATGTTGGTGATGATCTTCCTTGGAAGGGTATACTGAAGTAATGACCCTCAAATGATTTTCATGTTAAAAAGCAAGTTGAAAAAAATAATTTGAGGTGCTTGGATATCCCTCAAGAGAGTAAGAAAAGCTTGAGATTGTTTTGCATTCATTGGAGAACTTTATGGATTAATATCAAAAGATGGGGCCCACGACTGATAGTTTTATTGATTTGATGAGGAGACGAAACTCAGAGGTGATGGGTCCCATGATAAATGGGAAGTATTAAAAATTAGAGTTTCAAAAGAAGATGCAATTTCTATGTCTATTAGAATTTTGGCAACATATGGGAAGTTGTCGTGGAACGATGAGGTTTCCACATTGCTTTTATAGAATCTTTTATGAAGGGTTTTTAACAGGAATGCCCCATGATTATACAATCCTACCCTTTAGTTATTATGGGGATGGTAAAGGACAAACATGTGATTGAAAATTGGCATATCGAAATGCAAACATTGTAGATGTCTCCATGACCTTTAGTATCTTATCCAACAAACAAGAGAATTTGCCTCACATTCATAGATGCAAGCTACATCAAATGTTGGAAAGGAGGCCAGGAATGGAATTGGAGAAAATTTAGGATCAATTTTTTTTGGTGTTGATATTGGTTTGAACCGTCAAAGAGATGAAGCCAATTCTCAAGCCAATTTAGTTTACAAAAAAGATGAAGAGATAGATTCCATGTCCATAGAATATATATGGGAGTATGCAAAATTTTGTTGTAATGGTTAGAAAGTGTTAATTCATAATGATGAACCGAACATTGGATTGGTATGTGTTATAGTTAGTAATTTTTCATGCATTTGAGGATAGTTTTTTGGTAGTTCTAGATCTAGATATATATCATTGTATCTTTAGAAATAATTGATTTGTTATCGTCATTAATTGTAGCTTGGTCATATGTTAAATGAATCACCAGTAAATAGGGGACTTGATTAAACAAGTTTAAATTTGGATGGCTTGAATAAAAGCATGTTTTCTAATATCCACATATAAGGACTTTAGTTGTCTAATCTTCACAACTTGTTGAATAATCAACATACATGAAATTTATGCTTTTGTATTAATGTGAACACATTGAACCCTATTTAATTCTTAGTTGTGTTGTTCACGTGATTCCCATTCCATATCCCACTACTTGGGAAGGCTTGTCCCACCCTCGCTGGGAGAGTTTGAAGAGGGTGGGAGTTTACATGTATCATTTCATATTGAAAACAAATTTAGCTATATATCAAAAATTGCAATGTTATTTAAATTATTAAATTAAAAGGAAAATGTCTAAACAATATATATAATTTATTGAATCTAAGGGCATGGTGTGTACAAATACCGTGACTCATCCGACCATGGGAAGGCCATCCTCTTCTGTGGTTAATGATATTCAAGTTGGCACATCACATGTATTACATGTTTCAAAATTTAAAACTCCAATTTAATGTGTTAAAATCATTGAATTTAATTTTCAAATGTACAAATTTGAAATGTTTTATAGGGAAATGTGGGAGAAGAGAGTGCCTAAGAGTGTGATTGAACAAAAATGTGGAGAAGAGAGTGCGGTAGATTGGGATTGAGAGAGGATGCATCCATACCCGAGAAGGATGTGTCTATTCATGATGATTCTTAAAAGTATGTACATTTCAAGACAGTGTTTTAGTTTGTTCTTATGTTCAGATTTTTATATATAGGTGTTCAAGATTATTTGTGTTGAATGTGCTTATTTTTACTTTGAAAAAAAAAAAAAAAAATTGATCAAATTTTTAATTAAGCCATTCATATTCATAGACTCAAATAGTTTCTATATAAATTTTCAATGACTCGATCAATCATTTTGAAAAATATAGAACTCCTATATAAACTTAGAGTCGTCTAAAATGGTACATTCAAACTTATTTGTGTTTAGATCATGATACAAACCTACTTTGAACTTGAGCATTTGATTATTTGAGAGCATACTCTATCCCACATCAAAAGGGGAAGTTTCTAATTTTATTCTGACAGTATTACTTGTATTCAAGAATCAATGCACATGGATGTTTGTGTTTTCTTCATACAACAAAGTGAATTCATTCTTGGGGTATTTTCAAACTCTTAACTAGTTGCTTACTGTAACCACAAAACCAACATTTGTAGATTTACAAATAAGCTATATACGTGCATGCATGATCACACTTATGTTTAGATTATGATGAAGACATATTTCAAATATCATTTGATTATATGTATTAAATACATCCCATGTAGAAATATGAAAGATTTAAATGGTTTATGAGGAATGGCTTAATATATGTGCAGATTTGTGTTGTCTGTAAGATTATATGAGAAACATATATTCCACCACAAAGAAAGAGGAGAGATACATATTTTCTTGGAAGAATGGACTTTTAATATGGATATTTATGAACTTTCATAGATATAAGTATTCTCTTGGAAGAATGGCTTCTAATATGGGAGATTTTGAGTCATTTAATTTGAAAGGGAGTTTGATTATATGAGAAGATATATTCCACTGCAAAAGAGGAGATAAGTATTTTAATTTAAGAATGACTTAATATGGAGATTTGTGAACTTTCTCTCAAGACACAAGTGAATTTTATTTGGTGTGGTATTATCTAACTTTGAACACTAAAAATTGGTTACTACAATACTAACAATTTTTCTCTTGAAAAATTTGCAAGATGTGATATTACATTGTTTAGATCATATAGGCAATTTTGAAAGAACATTTGGTTATAAAATAAAATTAAATATTTATGCAAAGAATCTATTAATATGGAGAGTAACTATTTTGAAAGTTTTATAACTTTAGTGATGTAAGTTTGGTTTAGGAAAATGCCAAAAGTATAATAAAGAGAGTACAAACTTAAATCATGGAACTCCAACTTAAGTTTTTTCAATAAAGTAAATATGTTAATATGTGTTACTGGTTTTTCTTTTTATTGTTACAAATGTTTACATTATTGGGTGGAAAAAGAGTGCATGGATGTTGGAATATGAAACTTAACACTTTTGGTATGTATGTCAATTTTCTTTAATCACAATTTGTTTTATTTATCTAAAATGGTATGCTACATTTTATTTTTAAATTTTTAATTTTAAATTTGAGAGAAATGTTTTATTTTATGTGTATGAAGAGATCTATCTTAGTGATGGCTTAGAGTCAATAATTTTGGAGTTAAATGTTAATTTTCTCTTAGTTTTTGTTATTATCCTAAAATGGTTGTGGAACCTATGTATTTGCATGTAACCATGCAGTAAACTTTTATATATATATATATATATATATATATATATATATATATATATATATATATATATATATATATATATATATAGGGGTAAAATCATGAAGATGTGGTGTCTATTTTGTTTGTTTTACTATGAGAAAAAAAAAATCTATATTTTCACAAGTTATTCAACTTCCACATACAAAAGTATTTTTACTTAGAATTTCACTTTACAAAGAAAAAAAAAAAAACTTGTGAATAATTTTATTAGCTTCCACCCACTATTTTCAATTTTGTTTTATTGATATTTGATATGTCAACTTGACAATTGTGGCGCTAACAAGTGATGTTCCTTAAACATGAAAAAATAATGGTATTGATTTATTTCCAACAATATATCTATTATTAAACTTTTGTTTTTGACAAACAAAATATAATCGCGAACAATCTAGAGAGACTCTCTATTTTATTATGGTTATAATTTGAATCTAACGGATGAATATTATAATTCTGTGAATTTTGAAGTTGAACAAGATGAAATGTTGCATATTTTAAACACACATGATTTCACCTTGTGTCTATCTTAATTTTTACTTAAAAGTAAAATCCAAAATAATTCTTTTGAAAAAAGAATGCTTCAAGGATTATGAATATAAATGTTTCTAAATTTTTCAATCGGTGGTATTTTTATAGATACCGATATTTCATTTCAAAGAATCATAATGTCGGGTTATGAAAATATTATGTAGATTTTGTAAAAATTAGATAAAATAATGAAATGAAAAAAAATTATATCCATTGAATTAACTAATTTTGTAAATTGCATCAAATTTGAAACTAAATTTTGAGTATTTGCAAGATTCCACAACCTCCAAATTTCAGGTAAGCTGGAGGGAATTCTCAGGTTCCTGTAAACAATCACATTCGCTTGTTTTTGTCCGAAAGCAAGTTTTTTCGGCCGAAAGCACTTTCAGCCAAAACATGTAATTCTCATGGAATCTGTTAAAAATAAATGATTTCCTAGTTTTTCGGTTGAAACAACTATTTTTCGGCGGAAAGGTGGGTGAGAGAATTCCATCGACCAGAAACAATGAAGAGACACATCATATCATTTCACTTCACACCAAATCTTATAAATACACTTTCGACCGAAATTAAATTTAACACAATTCACTTGCTTGTTTCATAGTTTTCTAGAGAACCTAAACAAAGTTTCCGTTTATTGTTTCGAAGTTCAGGTTTTTATTGGAATAAAAAATTATATATTTAAGGATAAATGTTGAACATTTTTTCAAGGTGAAGCCTTTGTTGAACATTTTTTCAAAGTGAAGGATTTGTTGAGAATTTTTTCAAGGTGAAGCTTTTGTTGGACATAAAATTATTGATATTGTTTTTTAATCATTTTTGTGACAATGAAGTTTTTCTGAGACTATTATGAAATGTTGATTTTTTAAAAAACTTTTATAGATAACTATACTAATGGGAACCAAAAGTTTGCACAAGAGAAAATTTGATCGCACTCGAGACAAAACTCACCATAATGAACAAAGGAAAGAGCATTATTGGAGAAATAAACGAGAATGTCCAAATATTGAAGAAATAAATGATGGTGATGTAAATAGATATTTTCAATAAGAAGAAGTCCAAATAGGTATGCATGCACATATTGTCTATATTAAAAGTATAGAATTCAAATTTAAAATATTATTTAATATAATTGATTGTAATTATGATTTGATGTTTTTCAAAAAACATAAATATATTTTTCTCATAACATCGATGAAGACCTTGAAAACAAAATTGAAGGAAAAGTAGAATAAAATATATAGGTATGTACATAAATTTAGATAATACAAGATGAACACTTGTATACAGTTTAGTAAATTTATGTTTGAGTTTTTTTTTTTTTTTTTTTTTTTTTTAACTAAAACGGATATAAATATATTTTTTTATTTTGATACAAGTTGGGCCAAAGAAAAATCAACCATCAGTACAAGGATTCAACATCCCACTTATTTGAATTATAGCTTGTCCCTTCATTACATAGTTGGGGATCGAGGTAAAACCAAACCTACGGGATAGGAATCCACAAAGGTGCTTCATCATTTTTGTTTATTTCTCCTTGAGGAAAGAGACAACCCATGTTTTCCTCTACGTCTGCTTCCTTATTCTATCCACGAAGGATGTGGAAAAAGTGGGAGGAGGAGAAATCTTGCAACACATACCACATCCTTTGTAAAGTCATGTTGAGCATTGGACTGTTGAAGTGATCATCTGAGTTTAATATCTTTATCAAAATTTTAGAATCTCCAAAAACTTGCATTTCTTTATTTTCATTTGCCCGTGCTATTTGACAAGATTTAGTAGCCCTAGAATTATAGCCTGATTATTAGTTCTCTATCTTAATGCCTGACTGAAAATATCTTTTTGAGAACCATCCGGGGAGTAAATCGCTCTTCCTACTCCTGCACTCTCTCGGTTTCCTTTGGAGGTGCTGTAAAAAAAATCGATGCTTTTCCATGTTTCCTCCACCAAGATTAAAAAATTGCATCTGTGTCTCGTAAACGCCATCCTAGAATGTTGAAGGGGTGAACAATGATATTTTTTCTGTACTGGATTATAAAGGTTACTAGCCATTTCTTTTCTTCAGGGAGGAGAGAATTTTCATTATTGAAGGAGTGATGTGCCATTGTTTCAAGGAGGAGATACTTTTCTTTGGTAGCCACCATTAAAGGAGTGTGCAACGAGATGTTGAATATCTAGTCATTTCTAGCCAACCATATTTTCTAGCATAAGTATTTGGGTATGGCCTGCCAAATTCTATTCCATATTGACTTTCTTTGGACCGCATGAGGATATCGCACCTTCCAGGGGGAGAATAATGTTACCACTGTAACCTACATTGGAGCTATGACATTGAGGCCATGAAGGAAGAGTTTCCAAACTTATTGGGCAAATGGACAATGCACAAAAAGGTGATCCATAGTTTCAAGAGCATTACAACACATGGAACATCCATGTGGTCCAATAATACCTCTTTTTATCATATTTTCTCCAGTAAAAAATGCACTTATGCATTAAAACCCAGAAGAAGAAATTAAATTTGGGTAGACCGAGAGGATCCCATACCTTGTTCCAGATTGATGCTGACTAGATCAATGCTTGGTGATATTGAAGGGAGGTGAAGTCCTGCACTGTGGTGTAAATTCCATTCTTACCCTAACCCCATTTTTCCATCAAAAGAATATGAACATGTGATAAACCCATCAACTCTACTAAGAGGAGGTTCTTTTGATTTTGCATATGCTCCAGAATTCTAGGGAAGACCGAAGACCACCAATTCCCTGAAATGTCCCAAGAGGAGATGTCTGCTAGTTTATTAATTCCATGTTGTGTAAGCCACACACAATTTTTTTTTATTTCATCATAGTTGTCGAGGGGCGGCTGGCCCATGATGTTTTCATGCCACATTAACGTATTATTCCCATTTCCATGGATACAATACAATTTTTTTTGGAAGAATTCTAGCCTACGTCGACATATATTCCATATCAACGTGCCTTTGGGAGTGTTTTTTGCGTGGAGGTTTCTCAAAGAAGCCCCTTTGAGGTATTTTTTATTTAAAATTTGACTTACAGGATCTATGAAATTTGAGTAGAGTTTCCAAATAATTTTTCCACCCAATGCAATGTTGTATAGATCGTGATATCTTACCTATAAACCTCCTTCAGAAAATGGGTGTTTGACAGTGTCCCAGTTTACTGAGTGAAATTTATTTTGGTTGCCTTTTCCTCCCTGCCACAAAGTCTTGGATCAATTTTGAAACCTATTCCATGATCATATTTGGAGCTAGAAGGAAGGATGCATGGTAGATTGGTAAGGAAGATAGGACCAATTTTATRAGAGTGATTTTCCCAGCATTAGTGAGCCACTGACCTCCCCAAGCTGCAATTTTGGACTTGATTTTTCTTATTACTTCAATCCATAATGGAGACTTGTTGGAAACCATAGTTAAGGGTAGCCCATGGTATTTTATTTTTTCCCATGAAGCATAGCCTGAGAATCCCAAGAAATGGGCTATTCGCAAGATAGTTTGTTGGTCTACATTCCACACGGACACTGGACATTTCCTTTTATTGATGAGCGCTCTGGAGATACTGCAGAAACTTTGAAGGATTTTGCTAAAGACCTTTGCAATATTTATGGAGTCTCCACCCAACATAAGAGAGTCATCTGCAAATAAGGCATGATTGATTGGATCAAGTCCCTTCATCAACCTAATTCCTAGGACTGTCCCTGCGTTATTTTCAGTAGTCAACTTTATACTTAATGAATCTACCATCAGGATGTACAGGAAAGGGAAAAGAGGGAAGCATTTCCTTATTCCCCTTGAGGCTTGAAAATAATTAGCCCATTTTCCATTTACTAGAAAAGATATCCAAGGCTTTTCAGTACAATATTTAATCAAATTGAAAAAATTAGAAATGAAACCAACATAAATAAGGACATTGTAAAGGAAGGAGAGTTTCACCCAGTCAAATGCCTTTTCCATGTCAATATTTATGATAATCCCTTGCTCCTGCCATTGTGATGCAGGAGCATCCACAACACATCAAGCGAGCCAAGACATTAAGAGGAACCAGCTGGACAGCGCCATCACATATTTTGAAATAATTGGGATTTGTTGCGCCGCTCTTTAATGAAGTCATTCATAAAGAAGTGCACTTGTAATGTAAAGGGGACCTTGAGCCTTTAAGCTCTCGTCCTTAGTAGATAGGAAGGCATTTAATAGATTTAATGTAGGTAGATAGATGTTTAAGTCTATATTAGAGAGTTTCAGTTTTCGAGAGGGAAAACGGATATAGACACCCTCCTTTGTACATTGTAAGATATCGAGATAATTCAGAATTCATTCATTCAGGAGCAAAGGAGAGAACAAGTAGAGAATTTGTGAAGAACAACCATGTACAGATGTTTTTGAATTAATAGAAGAGAGTCTTTGATTCAATTTCATGTCTGGTGTTGTTTCTCTGTGGGTATGTTGTTTATGTGCTCCTGAATATATGTTTTCCTTGTATACATTTGCTTTGAATATGTTGTGCATGTGATTTCATAGGTTTAACTGAAGTCTGAGAGAGAAGAGAATGAGTTTCAATTGTTTCTCTGTGTGAGCCAGGAGATTCCTGTATAGAGTGCAGTCGAATTCATCCACATAGAGTGTGTTGATGAGGCTCGATAGTTAAACCCTTATTCTCGTTCACCCAGAAGTTGATTTGGGTTTAATAGAGTCGTGCAAGAGAAGTGCAGGCTGAATTTGAAGTCTCAGTAGCTAGTCTGAGCAAAGGAAGGCAGGGATTACTTTGACTGCAAGTGCACAGGATCTGAAGGACTCAACACTTTGAGAGTTGTTGAGGGTCGATCCCGAAAAGTGTGTGAAAGGTCTCTGAAGGGATTAGAGTAGACAAGCTCACGAGGGATAGTTCCTTCGTGATTCCGTGGAGGAGGACCAGGGGAAGGTTCGAACCAGAAGAAGCTTTGAAGCGGAAGGATTCCTCAAGGAGGAGAAATCGACGACCGGTCTTGCAGGGGGAAATCCATGAAGACCCGACGATCGTTAGATCTTGGAGAAGTTGTGCGGGAGTTAGTCCTTAGGTGCAGGAAAGAAGAACCAAGGGCCATCGGGATTCGGTCTTCGGAGTTGTGGAGGTGAGAGTTTCATAATGGCCGAAATCGCGATTGGCGATTTCCTGAAGCCTTTGGAGCCATTGATCACTACGGGGACAGGTGGCACAAGATCCTGGAGAGTCGGGATTCAACATTCGGGACTTCTCGTGTAAAGAAAATTCGACCGGTGAAATCGTGATCACGCGATTCCCGATAGAGCGGAAAGAGAGGTGACGTGGCAAGGAAATAGTGCATGTGTGCATCAGAGTTTGGGGTTTGGGGATTTGTGGTGCGAGTGAACCACGACATTCCATGTGCTGATTTCCCGATAGGGAAATCCCCGACAGGAATGGAGAGTGTTGACACTTTGACCCATCGAGTTTCAAGGGTTCTGAGTAGCACGAGAACCTTTCACACAGGGTTCGCGATAACGCGAAACCCGATTTCCCAAAAGAGACTATCAGGAGATCAATAGAGCATCCTATGGGTGACAAAAGGTCCTGCTATGGAATCTGAAGGGCATTGCAGCTCTTCGGGACTGAGTGAAGGAAGGTCATGGTGGGAGTAGACGTGCCTGGGGTTGGCGCGTTTGCGACAAGTGGTATCAGATCGGGAAGTCTTTGCTTTCAGTAGCAGAGAGGATATTTCATCATGCCGCCCAGAAGAGAAAGACAATCACTAGATCCCGAAGACAGGGAGGTGAGGAGAAGAGGTAGGCCAGCAGGGAATCCAGAGATGGAGCGACAGATACGAGATCTCAGGGAGAGACTCGAGGAGATGGAAACAACTCAGAGACGCAGAGTTGGTGTTGGGGATCTTAGTGATTCCG
>SNQJ01S0096349.1:40343-58215 GCA_010110895.2 Picea sitchensis
AGATGCTATGCAAGTCTAATGCAAAAGTCAGGGGGAACGTACAACCTCTGTGAGCATAGACAATCTAGTGCAAAAGTAAGGGGGAACGTACAACCTCTGTGAGCATAGACAAACTAGTGCAAAAGTCAAGGGGAACGTACAACCTCTATGAACCTGATCAAGCCTTGTGAGGCATGAGCAAAAGTCATGGCATCTAGCAAAAGTTAGGTTGAATATAAAATTCATATGAGCTAGAAACAAACGATATTCATAATATTGCAAATGATATAAATGTATTGATCTAGTGCGTTGGCACATGTAACATTATCCACCATGAAGAGAAATTCAAATTGCCTTGTAAAGAGTCGAGTTGTAGAAGTCAAAGTTGCATGTCTAAGTGAAAGACATTGTTGTCAAGTTGTCGCATGTTGCATGTTGCATGCATGTCTAGTTGTATGTTGCATGCATGACATGTGCATGCTAAGTTAGTACGCATGCAAAGTTAGTACGCATGCATGCCAAGTCAAGGGTGAATTGTAACTTAAGTCTCAAGTCTAGTTCTAATTTCGAACTAAAGTGTGAAGCTGAGTTATGTTAAAGCATGCAAACAAGTTCCTAATTCGAGCAATCTTCTTCTCCTCTTCACTCCTTTATAAGCAGAGGTTGGCCCCTCTCTTCCACACAATGGTTATGTAGGGTAAGGGTGAATGTAGAGACGGCATATAGAGGCACACATCAACATATAGAGGCAGCATATAAAGGCGCGTAACAGTGCTGTAATAACAGCATAATAGAGGCGCATATCAGCATATACAGGCAGCATACAAAGGCACTTAACAGCGCTATAATAACAGCATAATAGAGGTGTGTATCAGCATATACAGGCAGCATACAAAGGCGCTTAACAGTGCTGTAATAACAGCATAATAGAGGCGCATATCAGCATATACAGGCAGCATAAAAAGGTGCCTAACAGTGCTGTAACATCAGCATTTAGAGACAACATATCAGAGGTGCATATCAGTCAATTAGAGGCAGCTTCAACAACCCATATCAGAACTGATATATCTCAGTCTTTGAAAGCAACTCGGATACGTCTATATCAGCAAGGTTTCTTAATTCTCTGTCAGGTCAGAGTCAACTTGGCAAGCTCGAGCAGAGTTTTCATGGTGGATGTTTATAAGTGATCTTACATTATTAATGCAATAAAAAAATATTGTTTGCTGGGGTTTTACTCCCTGTACAAGGTTTCCCCAGGGTATATGTGTTGTGGATGTGCATGCTTACGTATCTACATGATTTTTGATATTCAGTTATAATTCTATATTGTTGGAATCAAAGTGTTGAAGAATTCAAAGAAATAATCCGCTTAAGAAATCAAGATCAAAATTTAACAGATTCCTCTGCCAGGGGCAATTTCAGCTGTGAATTCACACAGCCTCCTCCTAACACTTAGAAGCCGATCACATTCTCAGCATGAAACCTAAAAACCTCCAACTCAGTCCAATGCAAACTAGGAACAGATCTACCAAGCCAGATATGAGACAATCTGGAGGCCAAGAGAGAAAATCAAAAGGGGTAAAACTTCAACAAAGCAAAAATAATATTGCAAATGACAAACAACTAGAGGAAGAAATTCAGGGAAGCAATTCTCACGGTCTGCTCAAATTCAAGTTCAAAATATGAGTCTTATCTTTGAATACTTCGGGTATCAAACCTAAAAGCAAAAGGCAGGCAATATTCAAACCCAAAAGCAGAGGTGGGCCCTCAAACAGAAGATTGCCAAGGAAACATGTGATATTGTCTTTATCCAGGAAACAGAAGTCCTGTCTCCAGATAAGGATGGGATCATAAGGGCATATATGAGCTTATGTGGAAGGAGGTTATAAAACCATAGTGGGAAGAGTTGGGGGAATTGCAACATGATGAAATCCGGCAAAGCTCAGCAAAACACAGAAAGTCCAAGGCAGATTATAGAGTATCCAGTTTATAGCTAAACTGTGGAACTTATCCTTTGTGATGTAAAAATTTAATATATCTATGGGCACAATTTTTTGCTGCCCTTGAGCCAATCTGCAGGAATCTGTTATCGGATTAAGAAAGCAAATGTTTTGCAAGCAATTTGTGTATTATTCTTAAACACTATAACGGGGGCTCATGAAAAGAGGTGGAATCAATGGGAAATAGTCCTTGCAAACTTCATTGAAGCCAACTCTCTGATAAATATTGTTCTTGAAGACAGTAACTATATTAATTAGGAACAATAGAAGAAAAGGAAAAGCCTTTGTAATGGAAAGACTTGACAGATTTCTCTTGGAGTGAGGAGTGGATGAACTCAAGATTTGAAGCTAAAACCTTTACCTTAAGGGGAATTCTTTCTAATCATTGGCCCATTAGCTTATGCCTAGTTAAGGATGAAATGCCAAAAAAAAACCTATTTAGATTTGAAGCAGCATGATTTAGCCACCCAGAATTAGAACAAAGAATCAAGGAGTGGTAGGACGAAGCGTCACCAAAATGTTTATTATCACAAAGAAACTGCAGAAACTAAAACAAAGATTGAAGGCTTAGAATGCACAAACTGTCAGCAACATCTTTTCAATAAAAGACAGCTAGAAGAAGATAAAATAAGTTTAAAATCTGACTAAACAATCAGCATTAACAAAAAAAATCATCGGAAGAGGACAAACTTGCAAGATATCTGCATGAAATTTATATAAGAAAAGAAAAATTTTGGAAGCAGAAATCAAGAGTATAATGAATAAAAGAAAGGGATCATAACACGGACTTCTTTCACAAATCTACCCAGAAAAGAAGAGCCATAAACAGGATTTCAAAAATCGTACAAAACTAAAACTCTCTCATCAAGGAGTGATCAACTCCGCACACAAGCAGAAATGTTTTTCAAGACTCTGCTGACAGAGATCACGTGACATGCATCAATCTAGAGAGAATGAAGAAAAGCTTCTCCAGATCACCCCTGGAGCTATAACAAAAGAAATGAACCAGAAGCTCCTGGCCCTGATCTCTGGAGAAGAGCTACATGAAGTTGTATCCTCCATGAAGAGGAACAATACACAAAAACATCATGGTTTTCCAGAGGATTTCTTAAAAAAAATGCGGCACAACATAAAAAAAGATCTTTTAGCCAAAGGGAATGTGGGGAAATGTCACCCACCAAGTTTGCCAATCCCAAAAATGTGGAAAATATGGTGGAAGCACCCCTTACCCAGGGGAGGACTTCCCATGTAACACTTAAAACTACAATGCAAGTAATGACAAGGCCTAGATTGGAGGAAGATAAAGAGATTTAGCAAAATTTAGTCCCCTATCAGGTACCACCAATGGAATAAATAAATCCAAACAGGAGGATTTGGACTCTTGGCCTATCCGAATCACTGGTAAGGAAAAGATCACCCAGGAAAAACTTCAAACAACATCTCAGGGCAAGAACGGAAAGACATTGTCTGCTGAAATCAAACAAGTAAAGAAGGAATATACTTTGAGAAAGGCAAATACCATTTGGCCCTGATTTTGAACTGTTATCTGAGGTAAACACATAAAGTGTCAACTCAATTAAAAAAACCAACTATTCGTTGTTTTGTTTAGAGCTAACTTTAAGATTTAATGGTAGAAAATCAGACAGGCCAGAAGTATGGGAACTCTGAACTCCTTACCATGTTGTATATTTATAGTAGTTATAGCTTTGTCAGATGGATGAAAAAGATACTTCTAAGAGCCTCATTTTGCAGTCCTCCTCTGGGAGTTCAATAGTAAAAACAATAAAAATAAAGATGAAAAAAGAGAAGAAACTGAAAAGGATAAAAATATAGGCCAAACCTATATATTGAAATTTTACAACCTTATCTAACCTTTTCTAATTTGTAAACAATACATTCAACTAGTCATTGATGTCAGATTTCCTCTTTGATGTAATTCAATAGTTTTTGATTGATTCGATTTTAGTAATGAAATAACCTTTCATCGGTAACTAATAACTTATAAGTTATAGGCGGATGCAAAATGTCATAGTTAGAAATGCAAGCAGTGGATAATGAATGTAATAGTGAGGTATAATTGACCAGGTAAAAAGGGCACATATCCTGGCCTGGAGATGATTCCTTCGAATGAGGCCACAAGTTCTAATATCCACGCATAAATGCATAAACGCTTCTACGCTTCCACGGGCCCGAACCTTCCACTGCACATTGAATACTACGGGCTCATACTTATTGGTATTTCTGGTATCCATTCTGGATTTCCACATTATCGGCTACTCTCGATACATCTCTTCTGGACGGGCTATTCTATTTAGATACTACCAGTAATGCAGATTTCTGGGTCAAAATAATTTCATCCATAAAATTTAGGAACTCTAGTATTTTCCAACTAGCAAAGTTAAATCAGAACTAGGTTACTATCCAGCTAAGTTTAATCAGAAATCTAATTTTTTACAACTAAGTTCTTATCCAACTAAGTTTAGTCAGAATTCAGTTTTTATGCAACTAGGTTAAAAGCCCAAGTTTAATAAGACTTTAACTATACCCTCAAGATGAGCTCTGCAGTCTGAACACAGCTCTACACCAACACAGCTCTCCTCTTGAATGAAATGTTATTCAGCTACCTAAGCTTTAAGCCATTCCAACTTTCTATATGAAAGACTTATAGAATTCATTTTCCATTTTTGTTAAAGAAAATCCCAATTAAGATATTGTGCATTGATTTCATGTTTGTCCATAAGTAATATAAACACTTAGCAAAAGTATAGCTCGGTTTGTGTAACAACCTGTTTTCCCCCATAACTGTAATTATGCTTAAGACTTCATGTGATGTTGTTATGAAGCATGTAATTATGTTTTGATTAATGAAAACACCAAGCAGCTGACTGAGAGGGAAAAGCCTTGAAAGTACTCACCATGATATCACATGTGGAATTGATGAAGTGAATTGGTGAGGTGGAGTTGAGATGTCTTAGTGAAGAAAATAGGAAGCTTGCTTAGCAAGCTAACCTATATTACAAAACATAAACACACATATAATAGCGTAATTGAATCTGCATGGAGCCACATGACCAATAATGGAAGACAAGATTGGTGGTTGAGGCAGTTAATACTGCTGAGTCGCTGACAGATCTGATTTCTTGAAGAGGCAAGGGTCAACTGAAAAACCTGACCGAAGTACACCCCTTGGATTGCCCCTTCAAAATTCAGACCCCTGACTGGAGGTCGAATCTGACATAAGCCATGGGACTCCCAAGGATTAGCAGAAGAAGAGACCAAAGGTGAAAAACATCACCAAGAGAAAAAAGATAGACGCGCGAGAGACAAGATGAAAAACAATCAGCAAGAGCGGTAACAGGGGAGAACAGAGCACGCAGTGCATAGAATAGATTACTCGAAGGAAGAGTGAGTGAACAACGAGTTCACAGGCTAAGGACATAGTGAACATAGACATTCGTTGGCGCGGATCAAAGAGAAGAAGAAAGTGGAGAGCTTTCCTTGAAGAAAATAGGAAGCTCATCCAACTTAATTATGGTCAACCCGAAATAGAGAAGACCCGGATCCTGACTGGAGCGATATCAGGCCACAGCTTGGTACCTACTGGACAGAAACCAACACTAGTAAGGGGAGGTCGTCGAGGGATTGTATAGCAAAGAAGGGACTCCCTTGTGCAGAGGAAATCCAGTTGATAAACTACATGATAAACCTGTGGAAGCCCTGAGCTCAGTGGGAAGGAGGCAACTTATGTTGTTGTCAGAAGAGGAAGGAAAGTAACCTTCCTGGATCATCCGAACTTGAAGACCAGTTGAATCATTCCCTTGTGATATCATGGCTTGGCACGAGGGTGGTTTATTGTAGGAAGGCACTCTGTAGTATGGCCTAAGGTTGGGAGGAGAGGCATCCTCTCTCAGTCAGTTGGTTGTTGATATATTCCTTGAACAAATAAATGTCTAACTTGGCGTGTTTGAAACTTGATAATGTTGTGAATGTGTGGTTTTCTTGCTTAATGGGAAAATATGAATGCATGTAAATGATGAGTTGAACTTCTGGGTGAAATGGAATGTGCTTGCTTGCCTTCACTGTATAAATTTGTTAACTCGTGAAGTTAAGTCAAGTCGAGATGATCTGTATCCTTGAAAATCTTGAAGTTTAGGAAGAAAGTTTGCAAGATATGGACAAAATCTCCATTTGGAAGTGGACATGAGTACGCTGGTACCTGGAAAATCCTGGCGAGGATTTGAGAGCCTTAAGCCTCGTGAAGCGTCCCCTGTCTTAGGTGGAAAGCTTGCAGGACATGCAAAATCTTCACTCAAATCCTAGATGGAATGTCTTAGCCAGTTTAAACCTGGAATCCCAAAGCTCTTAGAAGTTTAGTAGAATCTTAGAAAATGGCCAGAGGAGAAACCCTGAAAGGTTAAAGTCTGAAATCGGACTGCTACCCTAGAGGAAACCAGCGCTTTAAGTTGGGCAAGTTCGCAGCCGTTGATTTGGCAAAGTGAGCGAATCCAGACCGTTGGTCGGATGATGCTACCTACAAAGCAACTAAAGTGAGGTCGTATTTGAGATCCCATGGGGAGAGTCCCAAATCAACGACGACTGTCAATCTATCAAAGAGTGACTCGAGAGAATTCTAGACCGTTGGATCCAATGAGGAGATTGTGAAAGGAGGGGTTGACGAAGGTTCGAAAGGACGACTGAAACAAGAGTTCGACGATAGGAACTCCAAGGACCATTGATCCATTGTGGAGTGTACCGCGAGATCCTAGCCGTTGGATCCGACAAACGCTGATCCGAGGTGGAGGATTTTAAAACCATGATAGGCAACATGCCTTAACCCTGAAGATCACAGTGACCGTAGGATCAGATGAACAAGGATTGTTCGATCAGTCGAAGAGGGTGTGGTCAAAGTGAGCTACTCAGAGTAGTTCGAGGAGCCAAAACGAAGATGCTCCAAGGAGGAGGAACTCTAAGAACGAAGGAGGACCATTGATTGGTATATGGGTGAGATTTAATCTCAGGCGTAGATTTTGCAGGTCCCATTTGTTAGCATGTGAGATGGACGATCGAGCGAAGAGTAACCATCGAGTGGATGGGGACTCCGACGTACACCATAGTCGTTGAGACCCTGGTTCAGAGGACCGTTAGATTTCAGAGGATGATCTGTCAAGATATCGTCGTCAGAAGGGGAATTGACCCAGATGGTTGGGCACTCTGATGGGAATGAGTCTAAATCGCCACATATCGTTAATATGAGGGGGAGAAGCAACTTGACCGTCTGATTGAGTGTGTTTAGGTGTTGGGTACTTATTAAATTTAGTAGAGAAACTTCTCTGAGAATTAATAAGAGTCAACTTAGTTTAAATTGTGATAAGAGGAGTCCTCACTTAAACAATAGGTGCATCTGATAGCATGTCAGGAGAAGAAGAAGAAAGTAGACATCCCACCAACCTAAGTAAGGTTTAGGGGGTCGGGTGTGTTAGAATTTGCCAAACCCTTTCCACAAAAGGCATAACACCAAGGGAGTCACAGGATCCATTCCCACAAAGTTCTATCCACTCACCAGCTGGTATTTCAACTAGCGGTCACTACCATTTTCTACCAAAAATAAACAAGAAAGAGGGGGCAAGGGGATCCATGGGGCACTGGCAAGGTACCAACTTCCTCGCTTAGAACACTTAATATGTGGGCAAGGGAATGAAACTTCTTTCTCTAGGAAAAAATGTAATATAAATAATTTCTAATGCAGTTGCCTCCTTATTATGGCATAAATAATAATAGAGTAGCATTAATGTTTGTAAGCTACAAAAACTACTTCCAAGTTTCAAGTTCTCAAATGGATAAAAACCTTTGAAAAGATGTTATCTTTATAAGGTTCTCAATTTAATGTACTGCCAGATGTATAAAGTTATAAGCCTGCCCCATCAACCAAGTGAGGCTTACAAAAAGAAAAAGAAAAACTATTCGCAAAACTTACATTTAGCATTTGATGGCCTCCACTATCACATGTGCTGAAAAGTTGCAACATTGGTGTTCCTTTTTGCGAAGGAGAGTGGGTAATTTCACTGCCTTTCTCGAAATTTGATAAATCACCCTCCCAGTCCTGTAGTAGTCATGAAGAAACCTCTTAATATGATGAGGCATTATCCAAACAAAACCTTAAAAATGGTGAAATTGATGAAGGTAGCCTAAGTCAGAACAATGAAGAGGTCATAGAGGGACGACCTGTAGCTGCTCTCGGATAGCAGGTACAACCTTATACAAACTGTCAAAACAGCATGGAGCATTTCCTAACTTCACATCATTGTATGCTGAATCTACGCTTCGAATAAGACACAGTAGCTCTTTTGAAGATACCAAAACACTTAATACCTACAGATGAAAACAAAATATTATATTAATTTACAACAGAATTGAACAAATTATAAAACCTGTTTTCCAGCAAAATAAAAAAATACAGATAATACTACAAAGGACACATTAGAAAAAAGATGCCATTGACATTACATATCTCAGTTAGAATGATACAATGAAATATGCATGGAAATTCAACTGTCAACAATCGCAGACCATCCTTTCAAATCCCATTTGATATACTTGTCAGTAAATACCTTAACTAACAAAACTATGCATGTTCTATGAAGTCCAGAATAAACTGAGATCAATCTCAGCATAGTACAAAGCCTGTTGAGCTTTTATAAGCGACCATAAATATACAATGAAAATGCACAAATGTAAATTGCATTCCAAGTATTGTGTCTATCTGGATAAAAAAACAAAGAAATAATAAAAACCAACTTCTAGCACTATCAAAGAAAGATAGGAGTGACCCTATTTGAAGATCAAGCTAAAACAGTGAAGTATTGAAATCCAGGAACATTTTCAATGAGACATCAAAAAAGGATCATCAAACTTAGCAGGAAATACAAGGCTTCAGGCAAGACCACAGCTGCCCCACCGTGATCCTCCTAAGTAACACTCACTTCCTATGTGACTTGAAAATGGATTATGAATGCTGACTATTGGCATATTGGGATTATCCTAACAGTTAAGGGGCGAGCCTTGAGAAAATTAGAATTCCATTTTTCATTGAAAGCAATAAACTTACTACACACGTTCAGGAAACTTCTTGGTCAGAAAGCATTATGATTTATTATAATATAAAGACAGCAAACATGTGAAATAGATTAAACTAAAAACTATATCCTCGTATTCCACTTTTCAATGGTCAGTCCCAATTTGTGTTAGGAACCCTTCCCAGTGCATAAGAATATACCACAAAACAGTTTCTTCACAATTACATAGTCAATCCAGGTTTGAGTTGGGATTACGAGTTTGTCCATATCCATTCAACATTTCGGCCACTTATACAAAGTTGGCAAGGTACCTATCTGACATAAAATGCAAAACTCAAGCCTTCTTTGCAAAACTCCTCCAAAACATGAAGCATATAAATTGCTCTCTGAATTAGCAAATAGAAATAACTGAAGTGCCATGACTTCAGGCTGAATTTACACATTGTTTCTCAAGCAATACACATTAGTCTCACTAAGGACATATTCATTTTTTAACCTTCCAAGAAACATTTTTTTAAATTATCTCTCTACAAAAGACTGTAAATAGATGGTGTGCTTAGTTATTTGTTTGGAAATCTTGTCTACAACTATTTAAGCTACAATAAATTTATCAACACAAAATGATAAGTTGAATAGGCATTTTTCAGACACAAAGCACTTGAGATCCAAAACATAGAGGCTAGTCTAAATGCCTATAAATTAAACCAAGGGCAATTTGTTCGCTGAATTACCAACCAAATGAAGTTTGAACCACACAAGAGGTATTTTTCACATACAAAGCATTTGACTGCAAAATAAACAGGATAGTTTAAATGCCTATGAAATAAGCCAAGGACCTTTTTGTTTGCTAAATTAAAGAAAAAATGAACCATTATATCAAGTTCAAGCCTAGATTTACATGCATGAAGACTGTTTATAATTTAATGTATCAGGAATGGATTATTTGTTGTTAATGTTGATCTTTTCTATTTATATAGCACTTACTGCATAGGCAAATTCAATCTCCAAAAGGTGTCAATCTACATTTGGACCTGGACAACACTTCTTCTCCTTTCCTGCAAAGTTATTATTCCCACAAAAGAGGAAGTTCCAATTGATTGATTTTTACACTTCTACAAGTAAATTTCTCATGTCTGAACTTTACAAAGACAAAACCTAGGAGTAGTAATCCTAATTGTTTATCCGACCTTGAAATATATCCCTTTAATCCACCATGGGATCTTGCTTTAAATAACCATGGGGTCTTGCTTAAAGAGTCAATGTTTATCCATCTATTGCTTGATGCTATCAATAAGACATAATAGAGCAAAGGAAAGAACAATGCACCTTGTGAGTCATCTGAAGAACTGCCTTGGTATCGATGTGCACAAACTTGTGGGCAAATACAAGAAACTGAACAATAAGAGAGCTGTAAAAAGGATAATTAGCCAGAACATAATTTTGCCACTGATCATTATATCCATAACAACTTTCTTTCTTGCTTCTTTTTACTACTGATCCCACAGAGTCAGTATCAGTCTTTTGCTTTAAAAGAAAGCTCCCTGAAAGTGAAGATAATCGTTGATCCCGATCCCTGAGCATCTTATTCTCTGCCTCGAAATAATGATCCTCTTCGAGAGCAGGCATTATTTCGCTTTCTGCACCAATATTCCAAGGCTGTAAATAATCCAACCACAANCATGTGCTGAAAAGTTGCAACATTGGTGTTCCTTTTTGCGAAGGAGAGTGGGTAATTTCACTGCCTTTCTCGAAATTTGATAAATCACCCTCCCAGTCCTGTAGCTGCTCTCGGATAGCAGGTACAACCTTATACAAACTGTCGAAACAACATGGAGCATTTCCTAACTTCACATCATTGTATGCTGAATCTACGCTTCGAATAAGACACAGTAGCTATTTTGAAGATACCAAAACACTTAATACCTTGTGATTCATCTGAAGAACTGCCTTGGTATCGAGGTGCACAAACTTGTGGGAAAATACAAGAAACTGAACAATAAGAGAGCTGTAAAAAGGATAATTAGCCAGAACATAATTTTGCCACTGATCATTATATCCATAACAACTTTCTTTCTTGCTTCTTTTTACTACTAATCCCACAGAGTCAGTATCAGTCTTTTGCTTTAACAACAAGCTCCCTGAAAGTGAAGATAATCGTTGATCCCGATCCCTGAGCATCTTATTCTCTGCCTCGAAATAATGATCCTCTTCGAGAGCAGGCATTATTTCGCTTTCTGCACCAATATTCCAAGGCTATAAATAATCCAACCACAAATCAACAATATATGCAGCCTTCTTCAGACAAGCACCTACTGGCCAATAACTGAAAGCTCGCAATATAAACCTGTACAAAGGCCTCTGTAACAGATGGGACCACGTAGCAGGCACAACCAGACTGCTCAGCGGCAAAGAAAATGACCTCAATCTTGGTGTATCAAATTGTGATGCAACTCTCCATCCTGAATTCAACTCTTCTTGAGGACAACACAAAGTACTGTTTACATAATTCACCAGTATTCTCACAGCCTCGGTAATTTCTACACTGGGGAGCGCATACCTATGATATAGATTACTGATAGGTATCACGATACCCAAGGACTGGCAAAGTCGTAAAGGCAGGGGAGAAAAAAATCGTCATTCACCAACCAAAACTGTACAAAGGTATGAACAACAAACTCGGCGCGAGAAAACATCGATGGATTCTCCTCAAAAATGAAGTGTAGAGACACTAGGAGCACACAAATCAGATATGGGAACAAATTTGTGTAGGTACAAATTCAGAAGATGCAGATAAGGACTAGAATTGAACTTTCCAGACCTTCTATTGCCATGGCTATCGTGCAAACTATGCAGAGAAGATGCCCATTCTCGAAACGAGACCGGGAACCCTTCTTAAAACCCAATTTCATTTCATCTGAATCCGAACGATTCATATTATCATTATCTTTGCATACAAGATAATAAGCAAACCAAAACATAAAATACTCGAATGCATTCAACTGCACCTGAAATCCTCCGCCATGGACATCCTCCTTCAATCGGCCCTTAAATAAAGCAGGGCAGACTTCAGATAAGATATGCAAACCCCTCTCCGACTAAAGCATGGGATGAATCCTCGCCGGAAGGCGCTCTGATGGAAACACATAGCAAACCACATTCTCCTCGTCTGCGGCAAATATTGACGAAAACAAAGCTTCGGACGGCGAGAGGAGATTGACAATCGCATTCGAGGAATGCTCGGAGGTCTGTGCGATCCATCCGCCAATGCCGGACGGCTCTAAGACCTCCTCGAAGCCGAAGATCCTGCGAAGAAAAACGGGGAAGCATGTTATGTAAAAATGCCTAGTCTGATCCCTGGTGTGCCTATCAATGAAGGATTCCACGGCCTGGCATGAATTCAAAATATCAGACGAGGATGAAGAAGCATTCAATAACAGCGAACTTAATTCTTGAGCTTCGAAAGAGGAATCCGTCAAGGATGAAGAAGACACGGCCATTGCACTTCAATTTTACAGTCTCTCTACTCTGTTTGGAGACTTAAGTCCCGAGATAAACCCTTCAAACCTTCGTAAACCCTCGTGGAGAACCACTAAACCCTACACTCTGTGGCGCGCATCGATGGAGAAACGAATTAATTCGACAGAAAAAGGAATCGGATACAAAGAGCGAGGGGATTAGATAAGATGGAGCTAGCGTTCCGTCCACACAGATCAATGGGCAACCAAAGCTCAATACAAGGCACATCTTAATGGATTGAAATTTCTCTGTTCTTGAAGAGAAAGCACCATTTTAGAACCGTGAAAGGAGAATAGATCGTCTGGTAGACTCAGACAAAAAAAANGAAGGACTGTGGGGTGCGGTGGGCAAATTTTGGTGTTTTTAATGACTTTTTTATTGTTTTGTGGGGGCGGGGTTATCATGTATGTGACCATCCCAAGGTCAAGGTCGAGTGAGGTGGTATTTTTCCAGGATTAAATCTTTCAAAGTTCAAAGTGTGATATGTTTTATGTTTTATTTTGAATCACTATTTATTAAGATCATTGATACAATGTTTCATTTTTTAATAGGGGTTGAGTGTTTGGCATTGGAGTATGAATTTGAAAATGAAAATGAAAGAATGACTTAAATTTTGATGGTTTTGATTACTTTATTAATAGTTTTGATATATTTTTTTACCAATAATGATGATCATAATAATTTATTTAGAATGGTGGTAACTTTAAAAATAAATTAAGGTTATTGTCAATCTAAATACTAAATTGGTGTATGAGATCTTTTTGTTTGTGGGACAAGAGACTTCTTTGTGGTGTGATTTGACTGCTGAAGTCTACAGAGGTATGCATACCCTTACTCTCTCTAGATTGAACCTGTGACCTTCAAGGAGGAAACACATACTCTTAACCATTAGATTCACTTAGGTTTTATATATATATATATATATTAAAGAAAGAGTTGAAAGGAAAATTTTATGGTTTTCCAAGTCAAAGTTCATAAGAAAAAGTAAAAAAGCTAAATTTTAAGATATCTTAATTTGAGAGCTTGCAAGGAAGAGAATGACAAGTGAGAAAGGAAATAGAAATATAAATATTTCCATTTAATCTTTTTCATTTCATAGTGGATTGATAAAAATTTATTACAATTAATTTGCTCTTAAAAAAATGTAAAAAGTGTTTAATTAAAAATCCTTAAAGTGACATATCCTAGGTATTCTACTCTCACAGTAACAAAAAGTATTTACCTAATTACCTATCACAATAATAACACTTTTTAAACCTACATCAAATATAGATAAAAGCATGCTTAGACATTAAGAATCAATAACTTGTAAAATAAAAAGGGCTTCAACCATTTTGTTTCCCTTGGTAGTGTCAATAAGAATTGAATTTTAAGTTTTTGGTTAATAGTGAACATGTGGTTTAATGACGAAGTGGAGAATTCAATAAATATAAATTGAGAACCATTTAGATCTTGTACGTAAATACAAGAATAATTGTTATATTATCATTTCAAATTTATATTCATAATCTCTTATAGTAATGGTTTTTATTCAAATTAGTTTCATTATCATTTTCAATTATTGTCATAATCTCCCATAGTAATAACAAGGAACAAAACTTGTAGTTCACAAAATTCCACAACAATGTTTAAGGGGCCATTTCATACAATATGGTGCTAAGGTCTGTGTAGCTAATAGAAAAGCAAAGTTGAAACATAATTGTTAAGAGGATTTCCATTAAACTTAATAGAAAGAAAGAATCATGAGATGCTTCTCTAAATTTAATTTTATTGTTGGACATTCACTGGTCAAAAATGGAATGTAGTGTCATGGTATATGATCAATGTCACTTTAATCCAACTTAACGATCATGAAAATCGTTGTTATTTCATGAGAAGAAACATAATATGTTTTTAAGGGAAATTAAATCTTGATGGAAAATATCACCTCCTTTTTTAAATGACAAATGAAAATCCATTATTACCATTAAACTTTATATATAATATTATTATACATATATTAAATAATAATATTTTTGGTAATATTAACAAAATCGAATTAATTAATTAATGAAAAAAACAAAAATTAATATATAGATAATAATAATTAATATTATATGTAGTGAGATATGTGTGGTTTTTCAACTTTTGCCATTCCCTTTCCTTTATTGGACCTTAGGGTGGGGTCGAGAGGGGTTAAGGAGGGAAATTTTGGTTTTGTTAGGACTTTTTTATTGTTTTGTGGGGTCGACGTTATCATGTATGTGACCAATCCAAGGTCAAGTGAGATGGGGTGGAGAGGGGAGGGAAATTTTGGTGTTTTTAGGACTATTATATTGTTTTGTGGGGTCGGGGCTACCATGTATGTGACCATTCCAGAGTTAAGTGAGGTGGTAATCTTTTAGTGGATTAATTCTTTAAGGAGTGTGATATGCTCTCTTATGAAGTATTAGGATTATTGATACAATGTTTCACTTTTTAAGAAGGGTTGGGTGCTCAACACTTCGATATTANATATATGAGAGAGATTTCTTTCTATTTATATATAGGTGATTTTTCTACGAAAGAGTTTAAAGAAAAAAAAATTAATTATCTAAGTCGAATTATATATGAAAAAGTGAGAAGGGGGAATTCTACGACTATCTTAGTTGGAGCTTGTAGAGAATGAGAATGAGGTGTGAATAAGAGGATTGGTTTTGGGAATAGAAATACAAGTATTTTCATCTATTCATTTTGATTTAGCAATGGATTCATAAAAGTCTACCACAATTAATCCACTCCTAAATAGATGTAAAAGACCTTTTGGTTGAAAATCCTCGACATGTCCCTAGTGTTCAACTATCAAACAAACAAAAGGGTATTCACCTAATCATTTATCACAGTAGTGACACTTTCTAAACCTACATCAACTATAGATAGAGACTTGCTTCAACATTTTTTTTTAACTAGAACAAAATATATATTCATTTAGAAAAAGAGGTTGTTGTCGTAGCAGACAACAAATTACATATATATGTCTTTGAGTTCGTAAGCATATTTGAACATAATTCTGAAAGAACAAAAAAAGTTTCCAGCTGACTACAAGAAGCTTGTTTCAGGTAGTCTTATAAGTAGCATGTTTTACATAAATTCCAAAAATACAAACTATTTTGAAATACATGGCTTTACAGTAGCACTTTCTTATTCTTCCCATCTCTTGACTGAATGAGGGGGGGGGGACTTGGTCCTTCAATTTTCATGTGAATATTTTGTTAGTGCACCAATTCTTTGTCCCTGAGCATATCATTAAATGAATTATGCATTCTTCTATAGCTGGAAGCAGATGCTAAAGGTTCCACTTGTTGGTTTATGATTAGTTTACACAACCAGGTACAATCAAGCTTGAGATTTTATATCCTCTTCTTATGGAGGTATGCTCTCATTTCGACATAAAACTCTCCATAACTCATGCAAGAATGCTCTATCCATGACACTTATCTATGAAGTATATGTCACATAATCCTCCCAAATTAATGGAAAAACACTCTGATTGTTCTCTTGGGCGCCACTTGGCCCGCTTGAAGTATGACCCAGGAGTAAATTCATTTGAATTCCAACGGATATGTATCCATGACTGATTAACTCAGCTTGGTGAGTTAAGCCTGCATCTATATTGAATTATCTTGAAGGAGGAGAAATTTGGATGCAAGGGCGGCCAACATGCCAAAAAGGTCCAGGAACATACCTTCTGTACTATTTAAATTGTCCAACAATTTGAATGAGATTTATATGAACAAGTTGAGTATGAGTTTTATAACCAAACAAGAGGAGGAAAACAAACAATTTGGATCCAATCAAAGTATCTGTTGTAACCTAGGTCTACATCCCCTGCCTCTCCTCTCTTTTTCCTATGCCTGCATCAATTTTTCTTTTTTTTCTGGTTGTTTAAGTCAGTTTCCCACTACTGAGTGTCTTGGCCCTTATTTGTTTTTTGAGTCTTCGCGCATTTATGTTTTTGTTTTTCTGGAAGGATAAAATATATGTCATGTTTGTTTCGGAATGCTTGTCATCACTTGCACCATTGATTGAGCTCATCGTAGGTCTACCAAGCCTTTTTCTATGCACGAGAAATGTTCGTGCACATGACGCAGCAATCCAGAGCAGCAAATTTCGGGCTCAGACCGTGGGAATAGACAGGTTAATTTTTTACGGCAGAGATCCATCAGGTCAAATAGATCAACGGCTCTCGTCCATTCGGGTTCCAGAATCACGCGGGTTTTAACATCAAGTTCAAAGTACTAAGGTCCCAAAGACCCGAAACCTCCGAAGAGCCGAAGTCCCGAGAACCCGACACATTGCTTCGATGATTTTCCTTCGGGAGTTTTTGAGCATAACATTCATAAACTTCCGAAGCCCAGATTTCCGAAGAAAATATGGACCGTTCGTCGATCACGACACACGACAGCAGATCATTCACTTCGGGGATTTTCCTCAGGGAGATTTTCATTTTTCACATTCAAAAGTTCCGAAGTCCCAAAGTAAATTTAGACAATCCATCAAAGGAGACACGTGGCAGTAGATCTTTCACTTCAGAGATTTTCCTCCAGGAGGTTTTCCATGCTTCACATTTGAAACTCTCGAAGCCCAGACTTCCAAAGAGAATCTAGACCATTCATTCATCATGACACGTGGCGACAGATCATTCACTTCAGAGATTTTCCTCCAAAAGATTTTTCATGTCTCACATTCAAAACATCTGAAGCCCGAAAGTCTGAAGTGAATCTGGACCATTGATCCCAAGTCAACGAGAACCGTCGATCCTTGCAGCAAGTAAATATCACCTGAATCACAGATCGACGATCACGCTTCCTTGCGGGGGCGTAAATTGCTCGAGCGTTAATTTTCCTAAGCGGTCCCGCAATTGGAACCATGGTATTTTTGGAAGGGTATGTGGCAGCTTGTGGTGGATTGTGGGCCTAAAGGCTGTCTGGATCCAAACCACCCTCAACAGCTCCCACAATCATGTGCTTGAAGGAAATCGAATCACTGCGTCACCTCCACGTCACTTCCACTCATCCCACTCACTACTCTCGCTCCTCTCACCGCCCGACACTTGTCCTCCGTTAACCCCCACGCTTATCTCCATCGACGGTGGCCCACTGTAACACCCTGTTTCCCCCAGATTGTAAATATAACTGAACTAGCCAAGGACTATGGCAAAAACTCATAAGTATGAATATGTGTTGTAAATGGACCTGCAGGAAGAGGTCAAAGAATGTAAATGATAGATTGAATATTATTGAATTTATTGCAGAACTGCTGAGAGGGGATGTGCGGAAAAGAGAC
>SNQJ01S0096350.1:23904-37998 GCA_010110895.2 Picea sitchensis
ATCTCTTATTCTTTATTGTAAGTAATTGTATGCTTGTTTGTGGGGATAGTTTCAACATATTTTTACTTGTAATATTTTTGTAATTGAACCACCTTCAAACTTAGTTGACCCCTTGCCCAACCTTAGGCACTAGTCATAGTTGATTTAGGGAAAGGGCTGCTTGTCATTTAATCTTGCACTTTGCATTTGCTGCTTTAGCATCTTAGGTTAGTTTTCCCCCAAGCCTTCTAACAATTTAAAACCAACTCCTAGAACTTCAAAGTTAAATCATATCTAGTAACTAGGGTCTACCCCCCTTGGCTTCCCTAGGAGTAAGCCTAGAAGGAAGAGGTTCCAGTCAAGGTGACAGTGTGGACTGTGAACCTAGGCATTGTGTCTCCAAGGACACACTAAGTGAGCTGGACTTTGCTCACGTTTTCAAGTGTGTATTAGGATGGCAACAAGCATCATTCTTTTATTCTTTTAGCAACAACTGCAATCAACTTCTGGGCCTTCAACCTCTCTTCTCAAGAGAGAATGGACTATGACCTTTTACTGAAGTTTAGCACACTGCGATAGGCTCCAAGATGGAAAGTGTTAAGTATGGTGGAGAACGGAATGTTACCTTTGTGAGGGCCCCCCAATAGTACCCCTTTTCCTTGAGCGGTGACACACGGGACTAGGGCACATATGCTGGCCACCAAGGTGAAACAAGACAACAAACATAAATTCTTGAGCCAGTGATCCATTATCCAACTTCAACCAATGATCCTCATCCACATGCCTAGTAAATTAAGCACAACACTTTACATAAAAGAAGGACTAACATAACTCATGGTGATGCTGGCTTACCATCTTCCATACACCTAGTTGACTGGATGTGATGAGCTTGGCTGATGTGTAGTAGAAAATCAATTTGAGGGGGCCTGCTGGGCTGTTAGCTGTGGACATGCTGATCATCATCATCATCAGGATCATTGTCTCCATTGCATCCCACAAGACATGATCTCCTCTAGCTACCCCTAGGCATGGGGGGGTAACAGCTATACTTTTAAGACTGTTAAAACAGGTTGGCTTATATTTAGTGATTTTGTAATTTTGAGACTTTTTAAAAATCAAACCTCTGATAAGTCCTTTTTGGTTTGTATTTTTATACTGTACGGCGTGGCTGCAACCACTTTTTAATACAAATTAGAATCATTTTAAGGATTCAAGTTAATTAAGTCATAGATTGGTTGTTAGGAGTTATGAATTGGGAGTTACGCCACGTATGTCTCTCACCTCATGACCGTGTCTATGTAATCAGACATCATATGTTAGAATAATAACAATGCAGTATCTTTCTGTCTCTTGTATGTGTGTACTGCATGTATGCATTTTCTGACAGTGGACATGCCCACACCATAGCATAACCATGTGACCAAATGAAAATGACTACTTGCATGACGACAACTTAAATGTAGAAACATAGAATATAAAACAAGTAGTCCAAAACAATTTATTGTAGCCTATGATGCTCCCGTGTTATCCTTCATTGTTTCAGTTGTCATATGATCAGTTCTCCCATGGTAAACTATGGTAATTTTATAGTTGCAGTTCAATGCACCACTGATTGAGGAAATAACATGGCAAAATATTCTTTCTTTACCATTTATACCTACTTTATTACTTCTGCAGCAGTTCTTTTGAAAATATATCCATCTTTATGAACTCAGCTATGGGAAAAAGTAAACTATTTCCCTGTTTTCTTTGGATGATCAAAATGGTAATTGCTATGTCATGTCCCCATTTTTGGATTCCCTTATTATGTGGTTAGAGTTACTTCAGGAGGCTTGAGTTAGCCAAGTTAGAGGGGTGAGACTAGGTCATCAGTGAGCCCAGAAGGTTTGGAGGAGTTTTATGGGGCCCAACTTAGTTTATTTACCATTATTCATCATCAGGATCAATTCCACACAGCTTGTTCTTGGTTCCGTTGCATTCCGACGATTTCCGTAAAACGGGGTTATTATTGGGCATATTTTAATTAATTACACTAAAGGTATTATTTGGAGCTTGTTTCTTGGAGAAATACCTTAGTGTAATAGCTCATTGGAACCAAGGCGAAAATATCTACAATATGGGATGGTGAAAAGTGACTTTCAGTGGCCGAAGAAGTCATAAAGGTGAATTGATCACTTTCCGGGGTTAAAAAGGTGAATTAATTATTAATACGAGGAATAACCTTAGAAAGTCACTTAAATAATTTAAGTGAATGAAAGAAAAGAAAAAAATGGGCCTATAAAAGGGGATGAGAGCTCATTCTCTCATTACGTTGATGATCATTTTGATACTGGTTTGAAGAGCTCTTGGAGCCTTTGAGGTTTGGAGTAAACCCTGGTTTGGATTTGTTTTGGTGGTGAAATATTTCACCCTAGTTGATCAAGCTTGGTTTCGGTGGTGAGAGATCCACCCTAGCCATAGATTGGGAAGGCTATTCAGGTCTTCCATTTGGATTTCATTGTTGAGGAGTTAGATCTACCATTCTGCAGCAGTTTTGGGGTTTGAGGAAGTTATATCATTCTTGTGCAGGGCGAGCTTTGGTGTAGGAACCGAGATCTATTGTTGATAGGTTGAATCTCTTGTTATTGGGGGGTGAAACTACCTTGCTGGGCATGTTCTTCCTTGGCTGATCCATATAATCATCTTGCTGGGCGAATTGTCTTGTGGCTGGGCAGTGTTATATCCTTGCTGGGCCGTTTGTTGTTGTGGAGAGGATGATTTCTCACCAAGGGAGTCGAGTAACTGCTGGCAGCCGAATTCTGGGTGGAAAATCTCATTTTTGCAGCAGTATAGTGGGGGTTTTCAAGTGCTGTTACAACCCCAAACATCATCTCTGTTTTCCAGCCAAGCTGTATCATTCAAGTGCCAAAGCTTCAAGAAATTTTGTGAATTATGTGTGGTTGTATCAGTTCTGAATTAAGGTTTGGAGGCCCTGTTGTGCAACAAATTGGGAATCTACAGCAGTATTTACAGCCTCTTTTCTCATCTCTATTCCTGTTGTGTTTTGAGGTCAGAATAATTAAAACTCAGATCTGATTTGCTGGTTGTAACTGTGGGTTTAAGTGTTGGCATTTTGTGATTATGGTTTCTATCTTGGATGCAATAAAATCATGTTTGGTAAATAAACCTTGTATAACAATTATAACCCACAACATTAAAACCAAGCCAGAAGCCATATAATAAACAAACAGCAGCAACAAAGGAGATCTACAGTAGAGTATTAGTATCTGAGTGAACTGTTTGACATAATGCATAAGCCAGAAGAATACTGAAGTTGCTACAGCAGCTAAATGGTAGGATTTGATAGTGGGTCTGGGTATGATAACAAACTATTTGACGAAATTCACAAGTCAAATAAGTGCAGAGGACATAGCAGCAAATAGGGTAAATAGACCAGCAGTTAAAGGAGGCCATTCCAAGGGTATCAGGGCACTACATTGAAGTGTTTGACGAAAGTTCCCAACCACAAAAATCATATTTTTATATCAGATCTGGTTGCGGATATTATATGCTATTTTGTTCCAATGTCTAAGCTCCATTGTATATAACCTTCTACTTTTTTGTTTTGCTGATGTAAATGAATTTATGTGAATATATGATGCATTTTTCAAGAAAAAAAATGAAGTGATGTTAAGGCAAGATTTCATTTTTTATGAGAGTACAGGTGTTTTTCAGCCTATTTAAGATCATAAATGAAGTCTGGAAATTGATGATGGTGGCCATTGTGAGGCTGACAAAAATGTCAGAACTAAGTTAGAAGTASTTTTCTGTAATAAAGTCATAATATAATGTTGGGATATGGTGTAATAATGATTCAAGTTAGGGGTGGCAGGTGCAGGGGTGATTGCCTTCGATCCCGAGGGAAATCATGAAATCATTTTTGCTTGGGGATTAGGAAAAGCTTCTAATAACCAAGAAAAAGCATTGGCACCCCTCCAGCTATTAAATATACTAAGCTTAAGAAGGATCAAGAGTCTCATTGTGATAATAAGACATATGAGAAATCGTTTTAATGATTCAAGTTAATTAAGTCATAGATTGGTTGTTAGAAGTTATGACTTGGGAGTTACATAACATATGTCTCTCACCTCATGACTGTGACTATGTAATTAGACATCATATCTTGGAATTATAACAATGCAGTATCTTTCTCTCTCTTGTATATGTGTGTATATGCATGTATGCATTTTCTGATAGTGGACATGCCAACACCATAGCATAACCATGTGACCAATGACATTGACTACTTGTATGACAACAACTTAAATCTAGAAACATAGAATATAAAACAAGTAGTCCAAAACAATTTACTGTAGCCTATGATGCTCCTGTGTCATCCTTCACAGTTTCAGTTGTCATATAACCAGTTCGTCCATGGTATACCGTGGTTATTTTATAGTTGCAGTTCAATGTACCATTGATCGAGGAAACAACGTGACAAAATATTCTAGCTTTAGCATTTATATCTACTTTGTTACTTCTCCGGGAATTCTTTGGAAGTATATCCATCTTTATGAACTTGGCTATGGGAAAAAGTAAACTGTTTTATTCTATTTTCTTTGGATGATCAAAATGGTAATTGCTATTCTGTTCCAATGCTTAAGGGGAAAAATCTTAGTGCTTGAGCTGGATGAAAGTTCACATTGCAAATATCAAAACTGCTTGCATTTGCATTCTGTCAGGTTTAAGAATGGCTAATTTTCTCAATTTACTCTTTATTTTTCAATTTCAAATTACTTCAGCAGATATATTTGAACTTAAATTGCTGAATGGAGTTTCCTTATAGTTTTTTAATCTTGAATATTCTCTTCTGATTTAACTTTTTCCATGTTCTGGTGAACAGGGGGAGATCACACTAGAAGGGATGTTCAAAGAAAGAATAATATCGAAATTTTAGCAGAAAAACACTCAGCTGAGGTTTGGGATACTCTTGAAATGTTGAGGAGTGCTTCAGACTATGATTCAGAAAAGTGCAATACTAATGGATGGAAGGCAAATCCTCAATGGCCTTTTATCATGCTTAAATATCTTAAACTTTTTGATGTTTACTTGAATGTATGGATTTGTTTGTCATTTTTGTAAGTGCTTTGGTTCATTGCTTGTGGACAGAAGTACACTGTTTCTACTAGAAGGTTTTATTTGATGACAATATTGATACTAAATAATTTAGTGACATAACTAAATTAGCTTCTGCAAAGTTTAGTTTTAAAGTTAACTACTTGTGTAAATTGCTTAGCCATCAAAAGAAAGTGATCTCTGGTCTCCTCATGATGCTTTGATGTTTAGCCATCAACAATAGACTGTACTGATTGAAAAATCCTTTGTGCCTTTGATGTTTGCATTCTGGGATGGTTTTTCAACTGGTTCTCAATCGTTTATTGTTTTGTTGCTAAGTCCATCTCACACAGATAAGTTATAGCATATGCTTGTTCACTTGATTAAGTATTGCCGTACTTTGCACTACCTTGTGATGGTTATGATTTAATTTCTCAACTGTAAGTGTCACCACTCGCATGAAAATGGTTTGTCACTTCTGTGCCTATTGATATATCTTCTTAAGCTTCCACGACCACACTGCTAACAGCTGACAGCAAGACACTGTGCACTACACTAGTGTGACTGGGCATTGTTTTTCTGCAGTTCAACCTAAAATCTGCATGTCCAATCGATTGTAGTGGACCATAGTGCAGTTCAACATCCTTGAAATCTGTTTTCCCTCAAAAAAAAAGGAGACTCAGAAATTTGTGTTTATTTGTTCAAACATTAGTAAAATGACTAGAAATCCATTAAATATTTGCTTGCCAGTGACAAATATAACATTGTGTCATTATTTGAGAAATGCAACCTGTTACCTTCCAAACCTGCACTTTAAATGTTATAAAGTCCCTTAATCAAGTGTAACCCTAGGGGAACTTAGGAAGATTTCCCAATGTCACCACAACATTGCTTCCTATCACTTTAGGCCGGCTCTTTTCTGGCACAAAATGGAAACCCTAGGAAATATTGTTTTAAATTTTTCTTTGAGATAATATGGGTGAAAGAATGGACAAGTGTCAACCCAGTTGGGTTATGGAGTCAGGATCAACAATCAAAAGGGTTCGGGTTCGAATAGGATGGAAAGAGGCATAGTTAGGATCTTATTAACATGCTCCAACTACCACATGGGCTTCTTTAATATGCATAAATTAAAAGGATAGCCATTCCAAAGGTATGCCTCTCAACAATTACAAATCAGCAATAAATAATGTGCAGCCAGGAACAATAAAACATAGCAATAGCCCTTTGTCAGAAATGACAGCAACAAATTCTAAGTATTGAACAATGATAACAAGTAGTCACAAGGAGGGTTTCACCTCAACCTCAACCTTATTCCTTTCTTTTCAGAGCAGATTTTCCCTTCTTAAAGATTACTACAACAGATTTGCAAGAGTAATTTTAGCAATCAAATTCATCCACGAATATTCAATATACAAAAGAAGATGATGAACCTCACATTGAAATGCCCTTAACTTCTTTGCTACAGCTAGATATTCAACTAAGCCCTTGGAAATTCTTCACACTTCTTTTACACATTTGGCAAATGAACCTCTTGGTATTTATATATGCTTCCATCTAAACAAGCCCTAATTAAGGCGCACCTACATAAAGGCCCTCTAGAGTTTGACAAGTCCACATAAGGCCACGTGGAAGCTGCTTTAGCTAGGGTGCACTTCCTAGAGCTCTTCAACATCCCTAGCACACTACTTTCTCCATATAAGCACTCCTCATTATGTGAACCCTTTCCCTTTCAAAACATTCCTTAAATATCTATTATTTTATTGGGTTAGGGCTGACCTCATCCTCATTAAATGTTAATCTTCACAAGGATTTTTCTTTAAGTTGGGAACTCATTGATTAGGGCTGACCTCATCAACAATAAATGCAATGCTTCTTTTCATGATTTTAGGTGTTCTTGGCCTTCTTTATGCTTGGGCATTTCCCCAGTGGGGGTCTTTTATCACCTCCTCTTCGCTTCCAAGATGTTGTTGAAGTGGGCTTTGACCATGTCAAGGGGTTTTTAGGCTCAACCCAACAAGGATATTCTCTAATTTGCAACTTAAATATCCAAGTGGTAGCAGTTTGGCTCCATATGGGGACTACACTCTCTTGTAGAGTGTAAGAGAACTCCAAAATCTTTTGCTTCTTGTTGAACCTGCACCTGCACTGCTTAGTAATAGTGGCGGGATGGATCCAAATTTCACATCTCGTAACCCCACATTATTTATTCAATCATTCGCAAAGTTTGTTCACAGAATTCTATTCATCCAATGACTTTTCAAATAAGGCATGAGCCAAATGCCAAAGAGAACACATGCAAATATGAAACTACTTATACTTTAATGCTCATATGAGCTTATTTTTTCTGCACTATGTTATCACAGGATTTGTACTTGTGCAAAGCCCTTAACAAGTTGCCAATATTGCGTACCAATTGGAAGTAATTGTCATTTTCACCCAGACAAGTACTTCCCTTGTTTTAGTGTTGGATGAAGGTCCAACACAAGGGAGGCTTCCCTTGTGACCTCAAGGGATACTATAGAAAGCTAGAGGCAAGTCTACGACCCCCTATCTTGGTCACTCAATGAGATAGGTTAGGTATAGGAAAGTAGAAAGGCTGGGATTAGTTATACAAGGTATTTGGTTGACGTGTGTGAAATAAGAAGTATTCCAATGCATATAATTGTCAATTACCAAGTCAAACCAACTACCAATCACTTCCAGTTACTAACTATCAAGTAAAAATAATTTCTGTTGTAAAATTGCAGCAGTAAACAAGTGTATATCTGCAATATGTATTTTGCAACAGCAACAAGAAATCAGCCCAGAAAGGGATGCCATAACCCTCAGCCTTAGGACAACAAACTTGGACACAGATGTAATGTTCCTGACTTGGGTAGTCTAGGAAACACTGCTAATGTGTGTGTAGCATTAATTGTTTATAGCATATAAATGATCATACAAATAACAAATGCGATAAAGGACTGCAAAGTTGATATTATGATATCTCTGCGGAGTACAAATGCCGAATGTGGTTGAATAAAATGAATCACTCGGCTAGATCAAAAGACAAAAGGATCTTAGCCGGAATACAATAAGCAGACTAAATGATAATACCCGGTAGTAGATGAGCACTGCAGGGTCAAAGGATGAGCTGGAACTATGGCAGCTCGCACGGTAACTGCTGAAAGTATGGAAAGTTTGCCCTGGTGTCTATACCTCTCGAAAAGGCCTGGAAACTGTCCCAAATGGTGTGCCCTGCTCTAGTTCTCAGTCCTAGTGAATGACCGGCTCCTCTGCTGGTGTGTCTGGACCCGGGATGGATCCCCCTGGGGGAATGTGCCCCTCCCTCTCTGGAAAACTGTGCCCTAGTGATTCCACCGTCAGAATCGACTGAGAAGTATCTCAAAATGATCGCTCTGAACTACTGGGAAATGGGTCAGAAGGGTTTCCCTGAATTTGATCTGATGCTCGCTCGGGAACCCCGAATGTGTCCGCCAAAAGTGTCGCACTTCCAAGTTTGGAAAATGCACCCCAGATGATTCCTCCGTCGGAATTTGACGAGGAGCTAGGCAAAATATGTGCCTTGCCTTCCTCTCAACTGGGTCGGAGGGGAATCTCTGAACTCTCCTTGGATGGGACAAGTCGATCCACTGAACCTCCTCAGAAGCTGCGCCCTCACCCTGGATAAGTGCGCCCTTGCTGCTGGATCATGTGTAACCGCTGCTGAAGAATGATGGAAGACCTGTGTGATCTTCTTGGTGAATAGGGTGTGTCTCTCAACACCGAAATCAACCAACTAGTGTCTTCCTCTTGGAATCCATTGAACTATCTCTCCTGAGATGCGCCTCTCTCCTCAATGACAAGTCATAATTTGCATAATGATGAATTAGGTCACTGACCCTTCTCTTATAGTTTTTCTAAACCCTAATTCACTGTTGAAACCCTAATTCGCTGTTGACTTCCAAATTTAGATCGTCTGTTCTATTTTTAGCTCATAATGGCTTAAAATCACTTTTAACCACTTTTAGCTCAATGTCACTTTCCCAACATAACACCTTTGACTAGAGTGACCTCTACTAACCCTGTTTATCCCTTTTCTGGCCCTGGCTATAGTCTAATGGGGTGGTTTAGACCATTAAGCCTCCTCTCTGGAGCTCCTATTTGGAAAGGGACATTACAGTCCTCCCTTCCTGAAATTGCTTGTCCTCAAGCAATACCAATTCAGGGTGCTGCAACACCTGCTCGCTCTCCCAAGTAGCGTCCTCTAATGGAAGCCCTCTCCATCTGATCGAACACACTCTGATGACCTTGTTGCCGTCCTTATACACACTTGCAAATGTGAGCTAAGTCCTGCTCATTTAGTGTGTCCTTGGAGGCACAATGCCTAGGTTCACAGCCCATGCTGTCACTTTGACTGGAACCTCTTCCTTCTAGGCTTACTCCTAGGGAAGCCAAGGGGGGTAGACCCTAGTTACTAGATGTGATTTACGTTATGTTCTAGGAGTTGGTTTTAGTTAGTTACAAGGTTGGGGGGAAAGACTAACCTATGATGCAAAGGCAACAATGCAAGATGCAATGATTTACTTATGACAAGCAAGCCCTTTTCCTAGGACAACTAAGACTAGCGCCTAAGATTGGGCAAATGGGTCAACTGATGTTTGAGGGGTTTAGATTACAAAAATTACAAAAGATTACAAATAAGTACAACTATTCCACAACAATGTTAGATACAACTACTTACAGCTGAAAAACGAAATGATAGATATTACAACAATTATGAACAAGAGATATACAACAAGATACAAAATTACAACAAGAAAGTCTAAGAGTTGCAAGATACAAAAGATACAAAAGACTTATTAACCATGTGCTTTATTGTGCAGGAATTAAATGAATTGAAAGCATGAAGATCATCAACACATCAAGCCAAACATGCCCCAATATCCCTTACTCTATTGGATTGCTTATCAATGACATCCACAACACTCAAGACCCAACAAGAAAGTGCCTCCAAATGGGATGTGCAAACTCTTGAGGGATCACACCATAAAGAACACTAACAAATGAGATATACTTTAAAGAATAAGTGCTTCACAATACATAAAATATGACACTTAGATGATTAATCCACAAAGCAAAAAGAAATAGACTTGCATGTAAAATTAAAAGTGAAGAGTGCTTGCAAGTTTTGCTTAGACAACAACCATTAGATATACCAATAAGAAAATGATGTCCAAGTGCTTAGTGAATTAATGAGTTACTTAAAGATTATTAAGTTTTGAATTACTCCTAGCTAAGTGTCAACCCAAAATTCTCCTCCCCCAATTACCAAATGGTTGTTGGATGCTCAAGAAGTAAGGCAACGAGGCCTACCCTAGCTTCACAGGTCAACCCTAAAGATCCGAGTACTCCCGAAAAGGACGCCGCGCGCCGTGAGACCGTCCCCGGCCTAGTACTTTTCGTTGCCTTACTCAAACCCCGTTTTAGATGGAAAAGATGGTGAATTAAGGTGCTCTATTAAGTCTAGTATGTTATTATACATAAGGACTAAGTATTTTAGGGTGTTTGAGAGTGTTTAGGTGACTTTTACTTGCCTTAAAACAGTGAAATAAGCCCAAAACCGAAACTTTTATCCATCTAGAAAATTGTTCTTAAATCATGAGATTAAAGCATTAAAAACATATAGGAAACTTAAGAAAAACTTGCTGAATGAAGTGTTGTTCCTACACCATTCACATGCCCATAAGTACTTCAAACTGGAATGAAAGTAAATGCTTTAAAAGATAAGATATTTGCAAATGAAAAACAATTACTTTTAAACCATCATTATTTAGCCATGTGTGTATTGTATTAAGAACAAGTGCTAGGAAATGAAACTTGGAAAACTTAAAGCATGCAAGTAAATTTATGCCTCAAGGGCTTAAGCTAAGATCTAGTTATGTGAGTGCGAGATCTACTTCTATAATATTTTAACCATGAGCATGAGCATATTAAAAACACACATAACTAGTCTAGCCTCACGATTTTGGGGGGTTGGCCGTGCCAATCTCTCACCCAAGGTGTAGGCAACAATGAAATAAATGACTTGAAATGAAAAGCAAAAATTAAAAACCACTCTCAATGGAACAAGGTGGAGGCAAGCCTTCCTTTTTTGTGCCAAGGGGGTTGGAAGTAAAAAAATCACTTTACAATGCTAGAAAGAGGGAGGGAAAGGGTGATTTTCATTACCCAATCAAAGGATATGCCTTTGAAGTGTTGTGTGACCGAAAGTGGGCTGCTAACCCCTAAACCTGGTAAGTACCTGCAAAAACCAGCAAACTATTGCTTACTGGAAATGCTACACAACACAAAACAAATCAAGAAAAAATTATGTTTTTATGCAAAAAAAATTCACATACAAGTATCCAAATAAAAATTGATTTAAAGTGACCTATCTATGATTGTTAGCCATTGAAATATGGAATGAATGAGCAGAAAAATCAGATTTGAAAAACAATGGAGTTTAGGTTGACTTTGAGAGTAGACTCTTCCTTGAAGCTATCCCAACAAAACCCTAGAGGTAAACCTGCAAATCTTGTGAGAAAAACTACAAAAATAGATAGAATGTGGGTAGATCTAGATGGTAAAACAAAATACTTTGCAATACCCAAATAAACACTTCACTAGATCTATGATAATACTACTACAAATCTATCCATACAAAATACTTTGCTTGGAGTTTCTACTCTAGATCTATAAACTTAAAGCATGCACAAGAAATAAAACTAGAATAAGATCACCTCAATAGTTGCAAGAAGTAACAAGAATACTCTTTGTTTATTCAAATCCTCCAAAGCTTTTCTATTAATCCAAGGGAGAGTTTTGCAGCAACTAGTTGCTCCAAAACTCTCAAGAGCAAGATGGAGAGAGAGCAAAATGGACAAATGAGAGAGAGAGATGGGGAAAGAATCTGGTAGCATAACAATAGCTCAAGAGATAGTGAGAAATGAGTGAGGGAGGGGTTCTATTTATACTTGGGAAGGCAAAGTTACTCCTCTTGGATGAGTTACAAGTGTCACACATCAAGGAAAAGTCACTTTTAGGGTTTTGGTAAGTTAGGGTTTTGGCATGGATGGATGAAGTGGCAATGAATTGGAGTGAGTTGGCAAGGCTTTGACAAGTCAAATGATGAGTTGTAGGGTCTAGGGAGGCACACCAAGGGATAGAATAAGTCTCCCATCAATTTTTTTTATTTTATTTTTACTTTTTGGAGACTTTCTAGAATGGGGGCACACCTCTTTAGGGAAAGTGACGTTTTTGCTTAATGGCTAGGTGAGGGAGTGATGTGAGGGTTGGAAAAGGTTAGGAAAGCTTCGGAAAAATCTTTCTCATCATTTTCCACCTTTACTTTCATCCATTTGCTCAAAAATTACAAAAATGACATTTTTTCTATGTCATGACTTAGCAATTAAAATTGTTGTTTTGACTCACTGAGACTCCTGGTGGACAAACACCTAGAAAAAGTTGTCCGATTGAGCTGAAACTTGGTCCAAGGATGTAGGGGGTCTCATTCCATTTCCCTATCAAAAACCCAAGGACCTAGTTTTTACAATATTTGCTCAAAAATAATTAAAAATAATTAATTAAATTACCCAACCTTAGGTAATTTTAATTAATTAAAAAAAACCTATCTAGACTCGATGAAATTCCACAAAACTTTCTGAGATGTCATACATGGTCATTTACATCATTACTAAACACTAGCTACCAGAGGATAACTCCATTAGAACGCCCTTCACCACTTTGGAGGAATTATTGCATGGTGGGAGGGAAAAACTCAAGGGAAATTAATAAGGCTGAAAAGCCAAATTAATAACCTGAGGATAAAAAACCCTCAGTGAAAGGAACTCTCCTAATGAAAAAATCCCCAAGTAACTGACCTAACCATGATCCATGCAGACCTATTACATTATTAACCCACGCAGGGGTGCGGAAATTTCGTTTACAAAAATATGTGTTGGAGGCATAAATTACTCAGTAGAACCAAATAATCTTTGACATATTAGCATCTGATGATGCATCTCTTCATGGTACATGAAGTTGACCCCCTAGTTGAATAGGCGGTCAACAGACCCTGCTCCTCAGTTCCCGCTCCTAGAACTCCAAAACCTCCTCCGGAACCAACTCCAACTGTCCCTCCTCATCCAATGGGGAAGCTCCTCTGATGTGCTAATGAATTGTCCCACTGCCTTTTTGAGGCAAGATACATGGAACACGTTATAAATCTTGCTCCCCTATGGAAGCTCTAGCTCATAAGCAGCCTCGCGTACTCGACACATGATCCTCTAAGGGCCATAAAATCTGGACTTGAGCTTCTTGGCCCCACTCTTCTTCAAAGATGACTGTCGGTAAGGATGGAGTCTTAAGAAAACCAAATCCCCAACCTCAAAGCGACGCTCTATCCTGTGCCTGTCCACACTCATCTTCTGTCTGTTTTGTGCCGTCTGTAGGTTTTCTTTCAGCAACTTGAGAATCACCTGACTCTCTACGATCCAATCCTTGGCCTTGGGAGCTCTGCTCTCCCCAAAAACCAAGTCTACCAAAGTAGGAGCATCATATCCATACAATGCTCGGAAGGGTGTTGTTGTCGCCCTAATGCACACTTGCAAACGTGAGCTAAGTCCGGCTCACTTAGTGTGCCCTCGGAGACACGATGTCTAAGCCCCTGCCCACACTGTCACCTTGACAGGAGCTTCTTCCGTCTAGGCTTACTCCTAGGGAAGCCAAGGGGTGTTGTCCCTAGTTACTAAGTTAATTTTAATTACAGTTCTAGGAGTTAGTTTTAGTTGTTTACAGGCCAAAGGGAAATCCAACCTAGTATGACAAACAGCAATGCAAGTTTAATCCTAAGTCTATATGTGAGGCATCCCTTTCCCTAAGTCAACTAATGACTAGTGCCTAAGGTTGGGCAATGGGGTCAACTAAGTGTAAGGGTGTTTCGTTACAAGATGTTTTACAATTAAATCAAAACAAACTACCCAAACCCCAAGGATTAGA
>SNQJ01S0096351.1:35827-49662 GCA_010110895.2 Picea sitchensis
TCTAGGCCCTTGATCTTCTAGGGTTTGGCCTAAGAGAGGCTAAAGGAGGAAAAATTGGTAAATAAAGATTCATTCTCACTTGAGAGAGTTGACTGAGGAGAGGAAGAGAGGAAGAAGAAGGGAACATTTCTTGAAGAGAAGAAGAGCGCAAGGGTTTGGAGAAAAGTATGAGGGCACACCATGGAGGCTTGAGTTGAGAGCTTAAGTGTGTATGTCTTGCTTGTGTAGAGGGTGCACTAGTAGAGGAGGCACACCCATTGCTTGAGAGTGGCACTTGAGTGAGAGGGAACGCTTCAAGCTTGAGGTACACACGCATTTTGAGGAGAGATGCACGTCATTTATGGAGGACCACACATGTTGAGGAGTGATCCATTTGTTTTGGTGAGGACGCACTTATGATAAGTGAAATCCAAGACAAAGGATGGGGCGCTCACATATTTCCAAGAGCCAAGTACTCTAGGAGGGAAAAAGCACAAGCTAACAGACACATATTCCAAGAGGGGGGCACAAGTCATCATTTAGCAGGCACAAGTTTTGAGGGATTGCTTTACAAGCTTGAGAAGAAGCTTGGATTGTATCAGGTTCCTTGTGTATTTACTTGTTGTAGCATTTGCTTTGATATCGCCAATACATATCTATCTCTCTCACTGGTTTTCCCCATGGGGGTTTTTCCAGGGTCATGTTGAGAAAAAACATTGGGTACATTTGTCATGATTTGTTTAATACTTTCAGTTGTGTTAGTTGTTAAATATCCTACAGGGTATTTGATGTTTTGAGATATATGCATGTGCTAACTTTTATGGCAACCTAAACCACATTTTAACCCATGCAAAGAGAGCCTCAAAAGGGCATCAAATCACAAGAATAAAGGAATATTTTTGGGGCAGAGTTATCAAACTTAGTAACTATTCCAAAATAGTGAGAAAACAGTTTGGTAGCCTTGATTTTAGTGTCCAATAGCGGGCCAAAGGACAGACCTATGTTGGCAACCCTTGGTACCTCAAATTTCTTCATTATGTCCTAGTAATGAAGAAGAAAAYGGTTATATGTAGCATGTATCATATGCTAGTAGGAAGTTTGATGTATGTGATGAAATGGTCAATATTTCACTTGCTCTTGGTGATGTTAGTGAACACATRGCAAAACCAAGTGAAAAGCATGGAAATGGGTCATTCAATATCTTAAAAGCACAGAAGCACAAGAATCACCTACAATTGTTGCAGTGATTTAGTTTGTGGTTATAATTTAGGAGATTTGGAAAAGAKGAGACCTAACTCAAATTATGTCTTGCAAGAATGCAAGATCTATTGGGTATTGTTGCAGTGATTTAGTTTGTGGTTATAATTTAGGAGACTTGGAAAAGAGGAGACCTAACTCAAATTATGTCTTGCAAGAATGCAAGATCTATTGGGTAAGTTTGGACAAGTACAAGATAAGGTGTTCTGTGGTGGTTGAAGCATGTGCATTTGACTAATAGTCCAACATATCAAAATGGGACAATGCATCATTTTGTAAGATTGGTTACTGATGGAGATGGAATGATCCATTAGAGCAAATCATGCAGACATGTTCAAGTAAGCAGTACTGTTAAAGGAGCTGTAGAGCTGTGATGGTGTTTGGCTTCTCTCGGCTTGTAAAAAAGGTCATGAATGAGCTTGGGTAAGGGGTAAGGTATTTAAATTGTGACAACAAATTAAAAAAAAGTGGTGTTGGTTTACCCATAAATGTATTGGGGGACGAGGGGCAAGCCTGATTGTAGCCTATCTTGAATAATAAAGATACCAATACCTTGCCCCAGGGTGGTCAGGGTTTTACCAATTATCTGAGTTATTGTTTTTTCTATATTGTAATATTGCTTCCATTTAATTATTGTTCCAGGCTATAAATCCCAACAAAACAATTATCAGAGTATTTGAGCCTGCAACACAAAAACTATTGTTTATATCCATTTCAAAATTTGCAGGGAAAGTGTTAGCAAAACAATTCTGAGAGTATTAGAGGCTGCAACACAAAAAGCTATTGTTTATATGCATTTTATCTTCAGTAGTTATATTCTACAACCTTCAGAGTGAATGTCATTTTATCATTATGACAATTGTTTATACCCATTTCAAAATTTGCGGAGAAACTGTTACCAAAACAATTCTCAGAGTATTTGAGGTGCAACACAAAAAAATATTATTTATACCCATTTCAAAATTTGCAGATAAACTCTTAGCAAAACAATTCTCAGAGTATTTGAGGCTGCAACACAAAAAAAACTACAGTTTATATTCATTTTATCATCAGTAATTATATTCTACAACCTTCACTGTGAATCTCATTTTATCATTATTACAATTGTTTATACCCATTTCAAAATTTGCAGAGAAACAGTTACGAAACAATTCTCAGAGTATTTGAGGCTGCAACACAAAATACTTTTGTTTATACCCATTTCAAAATTTGCAGAGAAACTGTTAGCAAAACATTTCTCAGAGTATTTAGAGCTGCAACACAAAAAACTATTCGCTTAAATAATTGGTGTCTCTCTCCTATTCGCTTAAATAATTGTTGTCTCACTCCTCGGGAGATGAGTTATGTAACATGTGAGAGCAAGGTGCAGTAGGTTCGGTGGTCAGATTTATATGATATTGACTCATAATCTCAGCCACTCACTTTACTAAATCCTGCCACAGAATTGTTTTGTAAAACATTGTGGTTTTTTTGTCTGGACTTACAGTTTCAGGTAACTCTGGTTTGGTCTTTTGGAGTGTAATTGTACAAAGTTTAAGCTTTGGGTACCTAAACTCCAAAATGAAGAAGCCAAAGAAAAACTGGATTCTTCATCACTGATGCCTAGAGTCGGACTATCAGCACCTCCCATGGCTACTTCTCTTTCTGGGTATTAGATGCTCTGTATGAAAGGCAATTATTCACTTGATTTTCATACAATACAGATTCAAATTTCTAATGTGTGAGTTTGGGAATCAAATTAGCTTTGCTAATTTTAAGCTCAAAAGACACTCTAAGGCTTAAGTTTATATAAACATGTTGCCAGAAGAGATAACAGAGCATCATAGCCCAACCAATATAATTCATAATCAAATCAATAACTTCACAATTGCATGGTATGACGGTAGAAATTTCCACTTGAATACCACACATTAGAACAGAAATCCATGCAGATTCTTAATATATATTTTGAAGCATTACCATTGACATGATTGCAAAGTTATTTGAATTTCACATGAAAATTGCCTCGTCATATTAACAAGACTTCCCATAGACTTCAATACTTTCTCTGCCTAGCCAACACTAAATCCTGATCATTTATTTATTTATACGTTGCACATATATGGTCCTGGAGGAATAAGTTCCTCCAGAGGCAGAAAACATAATTAACATTTGACTTCTTTCAATCCATCTCGGAAATAGATGAATGTGGGGTTAGTGCTTTCTTCCTTATAATATACAAACACAAGAGCACCGTCTTCCCTCATGCTTTCGCCAACAAAACTGTTAAAATACACACCATAACTATCGGTTAGATGTGATTGTGATGAAAATAACACTCTAAACTAGTCTTCAAGCAGACTATATGCCATTTTTGTGTTCCACATCAAAAACAGAAATACAGACCAAGAAAAGAACAGCCATAGAAAGTTCTGAAGGCCCCGGAAATTAGGGCAGATATAAATCATTAAATATGTTGTAGGCTTGTAGCTGTCATTCCTTAATTCATAAATACAAAACAAAACAGAAGATTGTATTTGCAAAAAGATGAAGTTTACTAGATGTTAAAAAGCAAGCTGACACTTACCATGACCAGAATCAGAATTTTAAAAAATACATCCACTTTCCTCTATATTTCATGTTTGTATCAGTATTTTCTAAAACACGAAACCACTAGAAGTTCAAAGACCACTTACAATTGGAAGTCATTCAGCATGGAAAGAAGCCATTTAACAGCTCCTCCCGCATTTTTCATAAATTCCTCCCGCCGATCTTCAGGCAGCTTCTGTGTGACGTTCTTGACATATCGCTTGATGTATGCCCCAAATGTATTCTTATCAAAAGGAGGTTGCTCCTATCAAAATCACAGATAGGAGCAATATGAGATTTCTTGAAACTAAATACTACAAATTGAAAAGTTCCAAAAATATCTAGGCAGTTTTACAGTGAACAAAATCGTAGTTACCTGAAGCCGAAAGGTATCAACAATGTCAACAACTTTGACTGCTTGGTCGTCTACAACTTCATCTCCACCCTCTGCAGAGGGGTTAGCTCCAATGTCCACATCAATCGCCCCTTTAACAACCCACTGCAAAAGAAAATTGTTATGATTCCCTAAAGAGTATTCTATGAATACAGCTATCTATAGTGCCAAACCCCAGATGCATACTTTTATAAAACAGCTATCTATAGTGCCAAACCCCAGATGCAATACTTTACCTTTCCTTCAACTTCCCATAGTACTCCATTCTGAATCTCATTGTATCGAAATGAATCAGAAAGAAGCTCATCACCTGTAATAAAAAATACCATCATATCCCTAAACCACATAAATCCTTTCATAAAATACAAAGAACTAGATCCATCATATAACCAAATCTTAAAATTATTCTCAGAATAGACAAGAAGAAAGAAGCCCATCTTATGCTTATACCTAAATTATTTTCCCAAAATAAAAGGGAAAAAAAAACAATATGTGCCTAAATCTTAAAATATATGCCCAGACCTTAAAATCATTTTCATAGAATAAAAAACACAAACCTATCATATTCTCAAATTTCAAACTTCTTTTCATCAAAAACACATTCCATCATACACCCAAACCATAATTTTTTCATAAAACACAGAAATTCAGACCCATTTTCTGCTCAGACCTTAAAATTTCTTTGATACAACACACAAAGCTAGACACCTATACGCACAAAAACACAAGCTAGAATTTCTCAGATTAAAATGCCTGAGCTTATGAAATTCTTTTTGCATGGAGATTTCAGAACCGTCCATAGAATTAAAAAACAGTGATGAGCCATAGGATTGCAGGAACAGAGAGGGTCACCTGTGATAATGTCCTGGTATACAATCATCCTTACACGCTGATTCTGCCGAGTCTCCTCTGGTGTGAAGAAGAAGCTATCCAATTCTGCCGACGGAAATGGCCGTATAAGTTCGGAAGGTTCCAAAAACACTCCAGACGTCGATTACCACCCGCGCCACAACCCAATTCAGATGGTAAGATTTAAGATATTTCGAACGTCGATGAAGAACTTGCCTCGTTTATTACTCCAAATATATCATAAGGTTTGGTTAGTTATTAAATATATACACATATGTGAGAGTGAGCGAGCGTATAGGTCGTCCTTGTTTTCGTTTTATAATCATAATTTTTTATCAATTATATGGAAATATAATTTAAATAAGTTATTTTAAATTTTAAATTTAAAAACAAAAATTTAAATTTATTTAAAATAAATAATAAAAATATATAACCACTCTAAAACTAAAACATGATTTATTAACCATTATCAATATATTAGTAAAATAAAAACATAAACATAAAAATCGAGTATTCTATACCTTTGTCATTAATTTATTTTTATTACTTTACTAAATATATAGTAATATATTTTTTTTTCCTGGATGGGGTGCGCAGCCCACATGTGGGTTGAGTTATTAATATGGTCGGCCGCCACCCCAAGTCTCATTCTTGGATGGAGGATGGACTTAAACGTGCTCAGGGATGGAGAGATAGCTCCCTCGCGCAAGTTTAATGGCGCCTTCAATGTGCCATGGCAGGGGGATGACAATAGGTATGGGAGGAGGTTGTGCAGTCATATAATCTTCTCGGATAATCCTCCAGGTTGGCCATGACATGTTTCATTCCGTTTCTTTGTTGCATTGGAGCTCCACTCTGCTCAGCTATTAGCCTCTGTGCGCCCTCATTTACGTAGCAAGGGAGAGACACCTTCGTGAATTAGCGAGGGCTTCCTCGACAGCTTTGATTCAGAGAGCCAAGGAGTCGAAGATGCCTCCAATGGCTTATGTGGAGGAGGAAATCCCGGAGGAACCAATTTTGGTTCCACCAGAATCCCTCCTCTACATGGTCCCGAACCCTAGGATAGATCCAGCACCATTCTTACAGCAATGGACACAGAGGCAGCACTGGAGGGAGAAATTCCCTATACGGACTGCCCAGTCGAGCCTCCTTTTCCTACTTCAGACACAGGACGAGACCCAAGCTCACCCGACTTTCTTGCACCGGAGCACTTGGAGTTCATCTTCGAGATGAGGAGATGCATGATGGAGCAGCTCCACCGACACATCCTCCTCAGTAGCAGAATTGACATGTTGTTTAACACCTTCTCGAGTGTGTCGGTCAAGCAGAGATGCCCGACCTATGCGCAACCTTTTGCCTTCACTCCTCACGACAACACTCTGGATGGCAGGTTCCACTGTTTTAACAGTCCAACTAATGTTTAAAGTTTCTCGACCCTCAGCACTCTATCTACGAGGCAATGGGGTTTTTGTTGCACCACTGTCTAGTTTTCCTGTCTTACTACTTAGTTTTTATGTTCAGTTTGTATGATCAGTTTTTTTATGCATGTCTAAATAACATTGTCATAACACTCTCCTGCCACTTGGTCTGGTTTCCAACTATTTGGTGGAGCAAGTGGTGGCTTCTACTTTTGGCTACAAGAACAAAATGATGCCACCTGTTTCGATTTCCACCAGTTTGGCGGAACAAGGGGCAAGCCTGTGAAACTGATCAGTTATATACTGTGACAATTGTTTAATGAGGTAATATATATATATATATTTCAATGGAATACATATTTTGGGAAACCCTTCATACTTCCTCTAATTTCAAAGATATACCTTTCTCATTAATGTATTTTTATTATTTTATTATTTTTATATATTAATATTTTTTTAGATGAAATACACATCCTACTAAACCCTTCCTCATTTCGAGGATATGCCTTTGTCATTAATGTATTTTATTACTTTACTAAATATATATTAATATTTTTTGGATGGAATACATATCGAAGGAAACCCTCCTCGGTGAGGGCGTCGAGTGAGGTCCAAGAATAACTTCTTCAATGTAATTTACAACACTTAACCGCTAGAGCTAAACCCATTGGGCTACAATATTTATTAATATGGGGTTGTCTAAATTTTGGCATTTTTCATCAAAATTCCCTATATAAAGTTGGGCGAAATCGCAATGTTCTATTGTTTAAATTGTATTTCTAATTACATAAATGGATTTGGCGTTGAAAAACCCCTGACAAATAATACAATCTTAACCACTAAAATCTCAAATCCAACAATTTCTCATTGGATTTCCGACCAAAATTAACCAGATAATAACACTGGAAAAGAGACAAAAGGTAGAATGTTTAAACTACGACTAACATATTATGAATAGATTGAATGATAAGCTATGACAAGCCCAACAATGTAATATGTAAACATTGTATATCAAAATAATAAAATAAAATGTATCGCTATGTGAAGATGGATGGAGCTATGAGTGCTAAGTTTCCACATGAGAGGGGGGGGGTCCAAGTAGGAATTATTCATGTCTATTAATACCAAACCATTTTCTTAAAATATATTTTTGTATGAACCTTTTGTTTTCTCTTTTGAGTGTTTCAAAGCCCCTATCATTGAATACATGTAAGAGGGTTGATGTGAAAAGTCACCTCACATAGTTATTGAGAGCATGGGGCCGGATACAATCAACATTGGGGAATGTGACAATCAACATGTATGGGTAAAAATAAATTTGAATGGGTATTGTAGGTAGTTTTTACAAGCATTTTTTAGAACAACAAGAGTGTGTTGAGTGTTAGAGCTTGAAGACAACCATAGTGGATTTTGTGGGCAGCTTGTTGGAGTTGTACTTGCATGAAGAAGCATGTTGTTAGGCTTGTAGAATGATATTTCTGTGTAAGAGTTACTGAGTTTGATTTTATGAGCTTTTCATATTACAAGTGACATCCTTGAAGACCCCTACAAGAGAGATTTCCTAGCCAACCTGTGATGGAGTCTTGAAGGGAAGTGGGATAGCATGAGGGACTATGTGGCAAAAAAGGGGATCTCATTCCTTGGGTTGTGTAGGTTGAGGGGAAAGAGTGCTAGTGGATTGGGGTGGTTGTAGGAAATTAGTTTGATGTGGGTTACTTTGGGTTGTAAGTGGATAGTAGACACTCTCTCTTGTGGATTCATAGTCTTAACTCAAGAGTGATTTGTTATTGATAATTGGAACAACAAGTCTACAATTGGGTGGAACATTCGTCCTCTGCAATTGATTGCACATTTACTTAAAAAGATAAATGTTTTATCTATATTCACCATTTTTATTTATGAATTCTAATTGTTTTACATATTACTCTATTTTTTAAGGTTTTAAATATTATTGTGTGTATATAAATGGAATTGCAATCATATTTCAAATATTTCAGGTTAATTTCATATGTTTTTATCTTGATGTAAATATTTAATTTAATGGGTATCATATTTTAAATTATTGGACTAGTAAAATGTACTACATAAATTATAACAATTTTTAAAAAATATTAAAAAAATATTGAAATGTTAAACCTTTTCAATGAAATAAGATACTTACAATTTAATTATAACAATTTTTAAAAAATATTAAAAAAATATTGAAATGTTAAACCTTTTCAATGAAATAAGATACTTACAATTTAAAGTTACTTTCTGGARATYTTCCAAATCATTTCCTCATATTACATTAACACCAAACTATGTAGTATTTTATCTAGTGCTTAGGCCAAATGCTAAGTAGTTTAATTATATTAATAATAAAGGTTACATCTTTAATGCATTTTGATCCAATTCTGTTTTACTACTTTCAAATGCTTTACCAGAAATTCCCCTTTCAAAAAAAAAAATATCGGAAAGAATGAATTGTAGAATAGGTGAGATGAGTATTAGCAACACCAAACTATGTAGTGTTTTAATTTTAGTGTTTAGCCCAAATGTTAAGTATTTTACTTATATTACATTAATAATAAATGTTACATTTTTAATACATTTTTATCCAATTTTGTTTTTGTTTTTCTACTTTCGAATGTTTAAGAAGAAATTCTTGTTTCAAAGGGGATATCAGGAAGAATGAATTGTAGAATAGGTGAAATGAGTATTAGCAAATTGGTAAAGATTGATTTTGCTTCACATATCTATGTAATGCTAAAGCATATAAAAAAAAATCGAAGGAAATTTAACATGGTTATCATAATTATTTTAAAATTTTGCAAATGAAGTTTATTCACATATGAAGTTTGAATTTTCTTAATTATTCAACTCGAACTTGGTACTGGTTTGAACTTGGTACTGGGCTTAAATTTATGATTTAATGGAGTAGAAAAGGGATCGCAGTGTCTAAGTATTGATTCCTGAAATTACATGGACTAGATTATAGGGAATTGCTCATTGTTTCTTAAGTTTCCTTAAAATAGTGGATCATTACTTTTTGATTTGATTCTTTGAATATGCAATGTGTGTTGGATGTGCCAGTGTTGATATAAAAATTATACCACTCTTCTTATGTGTCACATCAACTATGCATTTACAAACATTCATTTGTTCTTGTTAAATATTCTAAATGTACTCGAAAACTTGTCTAAAAAAACTATCAAAATGTAGTGTATTCAACATTATAATAATAAAGCTCGTCAAGGGGCAGAATGGTTGGGACTAATTGTGATAATACCACCCACCTCAGTTCAAATCCCCCTCGGGATTAAACTTTGACGTGTGATTGCTTTTCTGCATGTAAAAATTGGGGGTTATAGTGGCAACTCGAAGAATTGACCCCAAGTCATGCAGGTGAGATTATGCCTAGTTACCAATTCCCCCAATTCGATTGATACAAAGACAAAACAAAACATTATATTAATAAAATTATTGTTGTTTAGGCATTAAAAATATGATACCCAAATAATGTTTCTCCAATAGAAACAATGTTAGTGATGAGAAATCCTTGACATCTTTATCATTGGAGATAGCACAACTTTACAAGGTCAACAAAAAATTTATGAATATTATTTCAATAAACGTTTCCTTATAAGTTTCTGAATATTATAACCTAGAATATGAGAATTACAAATAATTTACACATAAAATATATTATATACAACACACCTATGTGATAGATCAAGCGAAATGAGACACCACTTTTGAGAGAGTCATCTTCATGACTAGGGTGGAAGAGCTCTTGTATAATGTTCTATTCTCCCACTATTTAGATCCTTCCTAGTGTAACATCCATCCACCAAATTACCTATTCCCCTTTCTTTGTGCTTCCATACACTCAATTATACATAAGCAACAATTTTTCATCATCCTATGTCTAAACAAATAAATCTAGTAGGAGGAGGATGTTATTTGATGAAAAGAAGTGAACTATGCCAATAGGTAAAGTATGTTGTGAGACAAACAAAAATATCTAAGTAGAAAATGTTTTTTTCTTTACTTTAATTACCAACATTTTAGTATTATTATTTCCCACATACACATTAAATAAAACCACAACTTCACCAAACATCTCCATATTCTTTTGCAATAACTTCACCAAACATCTCCATATTCTCTTGGAGAAAACATGGTGTAAACAATGACCCAAAGTTTAACTTTGATTCATGAAAAAAACTTTGGACATAAAAAAATATATGTGTGAAGTAGATAAATACAGTTTAGTTTCCCTAAAAGAAATGACTTGCCCATCTCATCTGTCGGTGGGAGCGTCACTGAGGCCGCCCATCCTTACTATTCGAATTAGTCCATTCGCGCGTCACTGAGGCCGCCCATCCTTACTATTCGAATTAGTCCATTCGCTTCAGGATATAAAAATATATCACCCTTCTCATGAGCTGCATCAACTAATTTTCAAGCATTAATTTGTCCTTTGTTAAATATTACCAACATGTTGGGAAACTTACCCAAAAATAACTATTAAAATGTTATGTATTCAGCATTATATTAATAAAATTAAAACTATTGGGTAGTTAGGAATTTGAAATAGAATACCCAATTCATCTTTCTCAGGAAATCAATATCAATGTCAATGATGAGCAATCCTCCCATATCCATTCACTATGAATAATATTTGGATATATTGAGGAATTTGATTTATTTCTCAACGTCTTGTCATTTGATACAATACAACTTTGCAAGGTTATCTAAAAATTTATGAAGATTATTAGTCTCTGTCAAAGGCAAGTAGGGACTCTAGCGTTCGATAGAGCGTTGATTGTCAATTAGTTTGAGGGTTGACTTCAAATATTTTCATGCCTTCCAAACTTATAGATAAGAGAAAATAAATTATTATTTTTTTTATAATATTTAAACATAGTTTTTTGAAATCTTATCGGCTAAGAAGATGGATGTCTTATTGTAGAGCTTTCATAGATAAGCTAAGTTATAATTTATTGAAGCTAAGTTATAATTTATTGAATCTATGTAAAAAAAATCATAATGTTACATAACTTAAGTGTTCAACCTCATAACCTAAGTTTTCAACCTCTTTTTTTTTCCAATAGGGAAATTTCCGGATTATATAAATATATATAATTTGTGCTCACAACAAGGAGAAATACAAAGCACCTCCAGGATGTAATGCTTGATGTACTTCCTCCAATGGCGTTCTTTCAACCAAGATGAGGAAGAAGTTCATACTAAGTTAGTTAGTGCAATGAAAATCATGTCAACAGAATATTAGTAATGGACTGGGTAGGGGAAGATATGGGTGTTGTGTTTAGATGATATCATGCTTTCATGTCAAAGCCTCCGTTGTGGTAGTTGGAATGTGGACTAATCTTAACACAGGGATATGGATAGAGTTGGTCCCTCATGGCCATCTATCCAGAAATTGTATGTGATTAATCCCACTTTTTTTTTTAGCGCTTCCTTTGAGAGACGGTCAACAGATTTATTATGCTCACGGTGTGTGTGTATGTAGTTGAGCTTCCGAAAAGTTTTCTGCAGTTTTCAACCTCTTATAACTTCATTGAATCCTCTATTTTATGAAGTCTTTAAATAGGTTCTTAACTGCATTAATTTAAGGAGCGAGGACACATTGTATCCACTATGTATGCGGTGGATCACTGACATCACTGACAAACCGATTTGTGTATGCTGCATATCTCTATCTATGATTTATTATTTTTGTATGTTGCATATCTCTATCTATAACAAACCGATTTGTGTATGTTGCAGATCTGCAGATTTCTATCTATGGGCGGTGAGTTTTGGAGTCATTCTACTGCCTTTCTCCACCCACTGCCACTGTAGATGTATATAATACATCACTAGGCTGAAGTTGTTGTTGAAGCATTGGAAATCCAAATTTTTGTGGGTGTATACAATACATCACCGGGCTGAATCAGGCTAAAGTTGTTGTTGGAGCATGTCTGAACCAGGCTGAAGTTGTTGTTGGAGCATAGGAAATCCTTGAAATTTGGAGGAAATTTGGATCGTTGAAAATCCCGGAAAGTGTTGCTCGAGCATTGGAAATCATGGGAGAGTGTTGGAAATCCTGGAAAAGAGTGAATTACGAGCTACAATTAAGGTAACTTATTTTCCCTACAATGATTTATTGTAAACTTGTAAACTAGAGCAATATTTACATATTTACAAGAATTTACTATTAAGGTAAATTATTTCCCCTAAAATCATTGTAAACCAGAGCAATATTTTCAATATCAGAAAAAAAAAACCCAAAGGAATTTACTGTACAATATTATTATACTATAAATTCATTATCTTTTTGTAGAATTGAACATGGATATGATGCAAACTTTCCAGCTTTACTCTTTTGTTCATACACACCTATAGCTAAAGCTAAAAAGACCAGGATGGTTCTGTCCAAAATTGATATCAATTTAATGAATATCAATGCCGAATTTCAAGCTATGAATACTAATTTAGTTCTCCAAAATTACCTAGAATATATGATGGCTTTCAGGGCCATCGTTTCCTCATCACTAGTGTCTTCATGTTTGTTGTCGTCCACGTCCTTTTTCCAAGTCACTTGATTGTTTAGAAGTCTGAAAGAATAAACATACACACACACACAAAATCCTCTTATTTACAAGATACACCTGGCATATCAAGAGTCAAAGGTGGTGTATGGAGAGTAGCTAGGAATTTATACTTCATCAACCCTGTACTTCCATCAGTCTTATGCCCTTCTACTTCTTTATGTCTGCCATAGATTTTCTACCTACAGTTCAAACCCCAGTTCATCCTCAGAGAACAAATCCAAACCCTCATATGGTTGGACCAACTCCACCTAACCCCTGGTTAGCTACTAGATTTAAGCCCATTTTTCTACCACCGGTTGATCAGCAAGGGGACCTGCCTGATTGGTACCTTAAATTCTTTCCCAAGTTGAATGCGGAAAATGGTATTACTGCTGAAGATCACTTGACTGGAGAATGAACCAGGGTTTTACTCAGGCAGAATCCATGTTTCTCTTGGGTTGTCTACCTAATCTGATATCGGGGAAGAAGATACTATCTACATGATACGAGATCGCGGCCAAGCCTTGGTTCTATTATTAGCATGTTCAAGATGCCCTATTCTTTTCCAACGTGAGCGGCCTGTTATCACTTTCTTTATAGTCATCCGCTTTTTTAATTGCATCACTACACATCCAACATGGAAGCTAGGGTTTCCATCTATCATTTGCAAGACTGACTTCAAACATAATAAAATATACATCAACATTTAATTCTTCCAATTCAAAAACAATCATGGACCAAGACAGTTTCCAATTAGGACATGGCACAACCATGGAATCCTGTGAACAC
>SNQJ01S0096353.1:23688-34259 GCA_010110895.2 Picea sitchensis
AAGTTTTGAAGTAGGGGATTGGGTGTTTTTAAGACTACAACCATACAAACAGATGTCCCTCAAGCAAGCCAAGAAGGATAATAAATTATCACCAAAGTACTATGGCCCTTATAAGGTGTTGCAAAATATTGGTACTATGTCATACAAATTGGAGCTTCCTACATCTTCACAAGTACACCCAATTTTCCATGTTTCATGCTTAAAGAAGGTTATAGGCGACAAGATCCCAGTTCAAACTATATTTCCAGAAATTGACAAAGAAGGAAAAATCATATTGGAGCCTAAAGCCATCACTGACACAAGAATTTGCCAGCTAAGGAATAGATCCATTTCAGAGTATCTCATTAAATGGATGAAACTACCGTTTGAAGATTCCACTTGGGAAGATGAGTCTGTTATACAGAAGCATCCAGAGTTACTCAAGCGTTGCGGAAAACACTTGTCTCAAGGGGAGGGGCATGTTAAGCCCTAATATTGGCTCATTACCCTTTAATTGGGGCATATTATATTAGTAATGTTATTTTATTTATGTCGGCTTTAGGCCATTAGTTGTAATTATACCTCCTAGTCTCCTATATATACCAATGAGACATTTTCATTTTGAATCATCTGGTACTTAAACATTTAAGTGGGGTAAAAGGAGTTTTCCCCCTCGAAGAGGCTTATTATATGAAATTATCTCTTTTTCAAGGTGTTGAGTACTTTTTCTGAGAATTTTCTATGCTATATTGATATTTGGTTCTTAACATATAATCAGGTGTAAAAAAAAGTGGTGTACGGGTCAAGGCGAGTTTCAAATATTCAAAGGATTTGTTGGAAGTGTCATCCCATACAAAATCGTAACCTTTCTTAAGAAGTCCAGTAAATCCTTTCGTTAATTCAACATAGCTGGGAATGAATTGACAAAAAAATCTTTCCTTCCCTTGCAAACTTTGGAGTTGGCGTAGTGTGGAAGAAGGAGGTAAATTGAGGATAGCCTCAACCTTCAGAGGGTCCACTCTAATACCATGTATAGACATGATAAAACAAAGAAGTCATCCAGACTCCACACAAAAAACACATTTGTGTGGATTCAATCATATGCGACAATAACGACAGCGTAAGAAAATGACCCGTAGATGTGCCGGTTGATCTTGACGATGCATATAATGCATCAGTAGATCATCTAGGTAGGGTTGTACAATGTGCTTAATGTCATGAAATTCATAAGACATAGCACGTTGAAAAGTCACACCAACATTTTTGAGACCAAAATATAGTTTCCAGTATGCGAAGGTTGCCCAAGGGAAAATAAAAGTAGTCTTATGTTGATCCACAGGTAAAATATTGATTTGATTATAGCCGGAGAAACCGTCCATCAAGGAGAATATTTTAGTTCCGACACAGTCGTCAACAATATGGTTAACAAAAGGGGTTGGATAATTGTCTTTGGGACAAGATTTTTTGATATCCCTATAATCTACAATAACACAGATCGTTCCTTGTTTCTTGTTAACTAGAACAAGATTGGACACCCAATCAGTCAAAGCCACAAGATAGACAAAATTGGTTTAAGAAGGTTTTCAACTTTGAGCTTAATAACAACAACTTTGTGTGGGTGTACTGGGCAAAGTCTCTATCGAATGGGTTTAGCATCTGGGTAAGTCTTAATCTCATGTACAACAATATCTAGATCAATGCTAGGAATTTCTTCGTAACTCCAAGAGAAAACATCACAAAATTCTTGGAAAAGGGATTTGTAAGTACGGACCTCATCGATAGAACATGAGGCACCGATGTGAACATTTTCCATGAATCTGGGTTTAATCGAGATATCAAGAGGGATGGTAGGTGAAATATTTCCTAAGTTTCCTTCATACAAAACATCTTGTGTTGGTTAAGGAACAAATGAATTAATAACAATGGTAGACAAAGTCGAAATCCGTGGATAACTCTCTATGGTCTCGAGTTCTAGGAAGAGAATAGAACGATGGTGATCATCGTCCCATGGAGTATCTTCCATAGACATAAATATCATGATCATATCATTAGTGGGAAATATCATGTGAAACGGATCATGAGACATATTAGAGAGAGAATGAGGAGAAGGAGTTTCCGATTGAATAGCTTGATAAGCCAATTCTACTGGACTCAAAGGCATTCAGTCACTGTAATGAAGACAATCGTCAGAGATAGGTACTATTCATGGGTCATAAGACTCAGGGGTTTCACCAAGAAAGGTCGATATCATGTTAATCGAGGTGACAAAAGGAGGAGGAATATCAGGTGGTGGAATAGGAAATGTACCCATTAACGATGAATCCTTTAAAAGACCCACACTGACATTCTCATAACCAGAAGGTGTTTTCGCAATGAAAGGTACATTTCTAGTATGTGAATTAGAATTAAAGAAGGCCAATTTATCGACAGTAATGACTTTTCCTTGGTGTGGAAAACATAACACACGGAAAACAGTAGAAACAACTGATCACATGGAATCAATCCAACTACGCCCAAGTAGAAGGCTGTAAACAAGATGTGCATCAAATACCTTAACCTTGACATTAAACTCTTTACCTTCTAATATAATAGATAACGAAGGAAGAACACCATAAGGTTTAAATCCTATACCATTAAAATACTTGAGAGTATTGTGTGACTCGGTAAGGCTAGGATAGCCAATGGCTTTCCAACAAGTGATGGACATTACGCAAGTCGAGGCTCCTTCATCAATAACAGTTTGAAAAATATTCTTGTTTTCCACAACAACTTGGATTTGAAATGCTAATTGAGGAGGAAGCCTTGGAATATGATCGTCCAAGTCAAAGATTATCGAATTTTTTTCGGTAGGATCAATTCCACCAATAGCCTTTAACAACGCCTTCCATTGAGTAGGACAACTTTGAAAGACTTCAAGAGCCAATATTGTAGAGGGTTCTTGCGCAAGGTCTTCTACAATACTGTAGTTTTGGAAAGCACGTGCGTGAGGATTAAATGACGAATTTCGAACAATGCCCTTGGGAGGAGGACGAAGAATTGTATCTAGGCTTGGTCATTCGATATGAAGATGACCATTCAGATTTGAAGTTGGTGGAGGAGGTTGAACCAACGGAGGTGGTGAATCATCAAATTTCTCTTTAAAAGGAGAATAATCTTTGACTGGATTTGTGACTGCAACTTCATTCTTCTTGGAGTCACTAGTACACATAAATAAATAAGACATGGTAGAGGTAGAAGGTTGGTCATGAATGAAAAATTGGACCTGCTGCTGAGAAGGAAACAATTTTGATAAAAACGACGGGTGTAGGAGGTGTCCCGGTCCCTTGCAGGAACTTAGTAACCTTAACACGTGGTGGATGATATTTCGTATAATGAGCTTCACCACAGATAAGGTAAGGATAACAAGGTTTTCATTTGTCTTTGTCATCAACAGGCTGGGTCTTGGGTTTCTCATATTGTGGATTATTATTTTTGTCCTCCTTCCTATGTACTCCTTGCTCTGTACATAGTTCTTGGTCAGTGAAGATCAACTTCTTTCCTCACTATTTGTTAATAACAAGATAAACCTTGCAATGGTATTATAATGATCTAGAAGATGATGAACATAGTAGGTTTTGTGATCATTGTCACCTGGTAGAAAGCACCATATCCAAGGCCATCTCTGTATAGATTAGTGGTGCAAGGAAAATAACTAGCATTTAGATTTCTCCTGACAGAACCATATCTCCAAGCTCCTCCTATCACATGTTAACTTTTTAAGAATTCACAGAAAAAATAAATAGATAATACCAGAATAAAACTTAATAACCCTTCAAATATTCCAAACATAAATTATATTTTTCTATTTAAAAATTCTTTGATCTAAGTCCAAATTAAGATCACGTTGTTCTTTTTCTTTAAAATTGAGAAAATATTTGTATTTTAAAGAAAAATTCTAAAGAGAAGTCACGTTGATCCCCAACTAGTCACACCATAGTTCTAGTTGTAGAACGTTCCTTTTAAATAATTAGATATATTATAAGGCACTTTTCAATACTATAACTACATTGTTATCAGACTAATTGGTAAGTGTGGACACAAACTGATCTCCCTAACTTCCACAGGAAGCTAGAACAAAAAACGATAGAATACAAGCTTCACCTTAGACTTCATTGTCATATAAACTAGTTTAGAGAGGTACAAGTGACATACCTTTTAAACGACGCTTGATCCTCACTAGTGTCGTCCTTGTAGATCCTTATTTGATTTTGCGGGATGGTGAACCTGTTTAAGAAGCACTCACAAACAAAGAGAGAGAGAGAACAAAGATATATATATTCCAATGAATTCTATGTATAAGATCAAGGAGTTATACAATAAAAGTTAAGACATCTTTATGGGAAAGAAATGTATTGATGCATTATATTAAATGGAAAGTGGAGAATACAACCCATGCCTTGATGTTGCAAGGTCCCTTTCAATGGATCTTTGTTCTAACACACACACCTTTTCTTCAATGCCTTTAATGAAGAATATCCACAACTTGACTTAGAGAACTAAAGCAAAGCTCCCCAACATAATTTGTAGTAGAACTCTTCATGCATATGAAATCCCTTGAAAAACTTATCCTTTTCCATAAGATACCCCTCTTTATATAGGTTGAAAGAGATATGGATGAGGGGATTAGGATGATCCCACTAAATCAGAGAAGCAAGTAATATCCAAACCGATCGGAAGCCACCACAACTTCTAGAAGATTCCCTTCTAGAACATTCATGAATTTTGAATTCTCCTTTGCTTAAGCATCATCGCACCCTATGCACAAGCAGTCTGTGAGGACGTCGTAGTCCAATTTTAGTGTAGAGTGTGGTGATCAAGCATCATCTCACCCCATGAATACAATAGGGTGTGACGACCTTCCTTGTTATGGTTTTTGAAAGAGGAAAAGTAAACCAATTTTTTCATGGAGAAAATCTCTCTTAATATTTTTCAGGGAACATGAGCACATGTTTTCAGTTGATCACTGAGGTGACCAAAATAATTTGTAACAGACTGCACCCCAAAGTATGAAACTGAAACTTGTGACAGCTGAAATACTTTGTAGAATGTGTGTGTTGAAAACAAGGAGCGCATCGATCGAGAATCTGTAAAAAATCAAGCATCTGCATAATAACATACCATCTTTTGAGGGAGGCATTCCCATGCTCAGACTACAAGTGAATATAATCATAAGTGTCAAGTGAGTCATGGCCACCAAATATACACTGTGGTTCCATGTCATCATGATTCAACATAGCCACCAGGAATACACTATGGATCTATGCTCTAAAAGAATTCAAATTCAGACATAGCCACGGGACATACAGAGTGGATCTATGTGTCAAAACAAACTTATGAATACTCTGTTGAAACCTGGACCAAGATGATGAGATCCAGGGTCTTCATTTCCATCGTAACTAAGTACGAATCTAGCCATGTGATTACAAGTGTCGAATTCGAATATGGTAGAAACCACTTGATTACCGGTCATTAATGAAAACCATTAACAAGTGCGAGGGAAATCACCATTGATGTCAATGATTCCCAAGTTACTCTAGTGCAAACCAAGGGATGTGAATAAATGAGTTTAATTCAAACACTCGATGAAATATTCCAATCAGGGGTCAATGATGTGAACCCACTGTTGAAAGTGAAGAAAATTGCCATTGAGGCATGCAGGCTCTAAGGTACTAAATAATTTCTAAATCCTATTCCCGGATAATGAGTTGAATTCAATAGGAAAAGAATCATCATAGGAGGGCCTTGATGTATCCCCCATTAATGATATGAAATATGTAACATATTTGAAGTGATTTGGAACTGACTTAGGGAAGGCCGACGTGGTAGAAATTTTATAACTGCAGATGGGCGACTTGATAGAAGAATTGTTTAGGTAGGACTTCTCTTGAACATATGAACGACACAAAAATTGTCTTGGCAACATTTACTCAAGGAGGACCCAACATATGGTCAAACGAGAGACAAATGGATTTCCCAACTCGGATGCAATGATGAAGGGGGGTGTCATGTTCAAGAGCAACTATTATTGCCACTAACACAAATACAAAGACACATTTCTTTCCCAATTTCCCCCGACCATTTCTGGTGAGTACCTATTTATTTTTATGCAAGCTTGATGATGATAACATATGCTTGTAAATGTAAGATCATCCTTCGAAAGAGTCCCTCGAAGTATGTTTAACGAACCCTAAGAAGGAGTGGTTCGATCCCATATAGGTATTTTGATGTTTGTTTAATGATTCCAAATAAAGGAAACTCAAGGGTTTTTTCATTTTTAGTGAGTTTGAAAAACACTTAAAGAGAACTCCATAAGGTCCTTTTTCATAAGTTAGTCTAATGAGACCGAAAAAGAGATAACCTACCGCTCATCAGACGTTTTCTTCAAATACTTTTACAAGCATGAAAAGAACAAGGTCGCTCGATTATCTTTTCATGTTTAGGGAGCTTGAAAAGAGCTTAAAGGATACTCCATAGGTTTCGTTTTTCGTATTACCAATTTGAGTTTGAAAAAATGACAAAAGATTACTTGATTACATTCTCATGGTTTCACAAGTGTGAGAAACAATTAAGACTCTGCTCGTAGTTTATCCTAAAAAACCCTAAAAGCATCTGTACATAAGAAAAATATGCAAAAACAAATAAAAAAGGGTGGACCCCTGTTCAAACGTCTCGTCCCTAGAACTTTTAATCTACAATAGTCTACATTTCACAAAGTTGGTTAGACTTTAGGGCATGCATAAAATATAAAAATAATTAAATTTTGCAATAAAAATATGGTAAAAAACAATAAAATAGGCTAAAACACCATTTTACCATTTCATTTGCAAATTTACCCATATAGTGCCCCAAAACCCTCTTTTCTCCCCAAATTTCAACTGTCGATTTTAGAGCGTGTGGTGGATCATTTTGCGAATTGTCGTTGTCAAATAGGTAATCATCTTCTTCTTTATCCTTTCACGGTTTAAAATTTTGTTTTCATAGGTTAAATTTGGATCTTAGGTCAATTTTTTGGGGCTACCTGCGTCATTTAGGTCCACTGTATCGTGAATTGTGATGATCTTGCATCATCGCAGGAGATCCCATAGACAGGGTGTGACGACGTTGCTCTGTGTGAAATCACAACCCTGCGATGACCACAATCAAAATTTTGAAAAGACAAATCTAACTAGCAAAAACTCCAGGAATGAATTTTTTATGTTTCTAATATTCTTTTAATTTTCCTTGGCAGGCTTTCCTTGGTCAAGATGCTCGAGTAGCGTGAGCAAGAGCATGAGGAAGAGGATTATTTTTCCAGGAATTACCCAGGCACAGTTATGGCACTAAGGCAATGTGGTTTACTCAAGTTTTTCAAGATTCAGAGCATGATATCCCAACTGAGGTTGCTAGAGTATTTGGTTGACATGTGGGATGTGAACGAACAAGCCTTTCGCGTGGGTGTCGATACACTCACACTAGATATAGAAGATATCTATTTTCTGACAGGGTTGTCTCACCATGGTTCATGGGTATCACTCATAGGTAGTAGGGGTGGAGAAGAACCTATGGATTAGTATGTTCGCCACCATTTTGTGCCCGAAATGGAAAAACACAGTGGCAAGGTGGCCATAAGACATGTCTAGGATTTACTGTTGCAGACCATCCTTTACACCATTACTCGCATGGCATGGAATGAAACTCCCCATATGGATTTGAAAATCCATTTTCCATATGCGATAGAGTGCATGGAACCCAAGGTCTTAAAATGGTGTGAGGGTGTCTTGAAAAGCATGAAAAAACAACTCACGGAGTGCCGGAACGGTCAGTTGAAATAGTTTGGATATGGGTCCATTTTGGTGTCCTTCTTCTTGGAGAGAGTTCTTGTCCTACGTCTGCAGGTGGAGTGGCATATACCCACTCCACAAGATCCACTGATGAAGAGGTGGGTATATCTAATGGCTCGTCATGGTGGCATTCCTATCATCAAGTATGATGATATTTTCTTCCAATGGCTGAGGAATCAACTACTCATGGTGGAAGACTATGCATATTCCGGGACGGATTTTCATGGGGATCTTGATTTATCTCTTCCCGAGGGATCTCAATGGGGGGACATAGGTAAGAAGGAAATTTTCATTTATATAATGTTTTTGATATTTTAATTATATAAAATGTTTTTGTGTCATCTATCCAAGACTAATAAAGTTCTCTCAATAATGAAAATGTGGGGCCTTATTGTCCTCTAGGATCATCTCCCATCCAGAGGTGAGGAGAGAGAGGTGTTGTAGCAGGAATATCTTCCACAGATCTCAAGGGTATTGAACATAACCTGGAGGGAATAACCATGAATTTCCCTGATTCCATGGTGGATGAACTTCCTAGGCACTATCAACGCCACACAATTGGTGTATCTTCATCTGTTGGTCGACTGCTCCATAAAGTAGCACAAGCAGTCGCTTTTTACAACAAGAAACATCCTTGATTCTTTTTTTACATGAAGCCATGAGCTTCACTTTTTGATTATTTGGTCTTTGGACAAACACTTTTTTGTAACTTTTATCATTATAAATATAAAGCTCCTACCGACTTAGTTGTTTTGGTAAATAGTGTGATTGAGTTTATAAATGTCTCAAATTTCTGTCTAACACATAATTAGCCAATGCATCTATCAATGTATTTAGACATCTAGGAATATGTTGATATTCAATGTAATCAAAATGTCTTTCCAAGAGGCGAATTCATAAATATACCCTTAACAAATTATGACTTTAGATGGAATAAATGTTACTCAACTATAGTACTACTAACTGTGAATCAAGTCGTACAATAAGATTACAGATTCTAAGTGAAAATACATCAGTTAGAAATTTGATAACTGCACTATATTTTGCAATATTCTTAGTTGCACGACCAAGGAAAACACCATGGAGACTAATCAATTCATCTGTAGGTGCATAGATTTACCAAGCTGCAGACGCTAAGTTTTGAGTATCGGGACTAGCACCATCAACAAAGATGATACAGGGTAGTGAAGACACCGACATCTAGAAACCAAGAAAAATGCAAGGTAAGTAGCTGAAAGGAGGAACCAAAAACGAAAAAGAAAACAAGAGTAAGATACACTAACAATACACAACACTTGTGAAAAAATGGTTTAAGCATAGTACATTTTCAAGTAAAGCCATTTCCTGGGTTCACTCAAAGGAATTCCATCATAATATACTAGCTCATAAGCCCCCTTCACCAACACTCGTTTCACAATACAAGGGCCCTGCCATATGGGATTGAATTTACCAGCCCCTAATAAGTCACGATCCTATTCATAAATAAGAACTAGATCACCCTCAAAAAATACACGTGGTTTGACATGCTTGTCATATTGAGCTTTGACACACTTTTTCTGAGTTTCAATGACTAACGAAGCATCACGATGAGTCTTGTCTAATTGCATCAAATACAAGAGACATTCCTCTTCAGTTGAGGTGTTAGGGAGAAGTTCGACAACTAGTTTGAAAGATGATATTTCACATTCAATCGACATAATTGCTTCAATACCATATACTAATTGAAAAGGTGTGAACCCGATGGAAGACTTAACATATGTTCGATAGGCCCATAATTCCGAGAAAATCACCATGTGCCAATTTGACTTGTGAATTCCTACCATCTGTCGAAGCATAGTAGTGAGAACCTTGTTTATTTCTTCAACCTGGCCATTGGCCTGAGGATAATAAGGGGTTGAGTTTTCATGTCAAAGAACCAAATTCTCGGTAAGTTTAGACATCATGAAGTTTTGAAAATGAATAGCATGGTCAATGATGATGGCTTGAGGGACACTAAATCTAGTAATGATATGATTGAATATGAACAATGTTGTAGTTTTCCTGGTGTTATCAAATGTAGGCATCGCCTCGACCCACTTAGTGAAATAATCCACAACTACAATCATGAATATCCATGCCCCCCGACCAAGTGAGGGTTACATTTCATGAAGTCCATGCCCCACTTGGCGAATGGACCAATAGAAACTACAGGGTGAAGAGGAGCATGATGAGATTGGATCTTATTGTTGCAGGTTTGACAAGCATGGCATTTCTGGATGACAGTAATGCAATCCTTAAACAATGAAGGAAAAAAATAACGAGCTTGTAAAATCTTTTGGGTAGTGGCATACCTAGACATATGACCGCCACATGATCCATAATGATAGTCATTCAAAGCTTTCTCAACTTCATCATAGGTGAGACATCAACGAAATATGGAATCAATACCACGACGGTAAACAATATCACCAAGGATAATGTATTGACGGGATTGATACCGAATATGACGATGATCTGTACTAGAAAGATCAGGCTGGAAATTTTGGGTTTGGAGATAAATGATAATGTCTCCATACCATATGTCGTCAGAAATGATTAGAAAGAGATATTCATTAGGAAGGGAATATTCTACCACGTTTCTATTTTAGTAGAGGGAAGGTCACATATCAATTTGACAAAAACCAAAGACTTCTTTGACTTGGCACGCTCAAACTCCAAATCAAACTCTTGGAGAATAACTATCCATTTAGAGTA
>SNQJ01S0096353.1:39209-55263 GCA_010110895.2 Picea sitchensis
CAGTTTTGACTCTTGAGAGGGAAAACAGAATATAGGCACCCTCCTTTGTATTATTGAAGAGTTCTGGATTATTCTGATTTCAGCATTAGCATAGAGAGAAAAGGAGAACAGAGCAGAGAGCTTGTAAAGAACCTTCATGTACAGATATTGAATTAACAGGAAGCTGTGATTCAATTCCATGGATGTGTTTGATCTCTGTGTGTTGTTAATATTATTCTTATGCATGTTTGCTTCTTTTTATGCTTATCTCCTATATGATGCATATGTGATTGCATATCAGGTTCAAAACCCGAGGGAATGAAGTGAATGAGTTTCAATTATTTCTCTGCTGAAGCTAGGAGATTCCGGCATAGAGTGCAGAGGAATTCCTCCGCATAGAGTGCGTGGAGGAGGTTAAGCAGTCGAACTTTTGTTCTCTTTTGCCCAGAGTGAATTGGGTTGTTCGAGTCGGGCAGGTGGAGTGTAGGTCGAACTGGAATCTCAACAGCAAATCTGAGAAGGGAAGGACGGGTTTGCTGTAGCTGCGGATGTACAGAACCCGGGATACTTCAACACTTTGAAAGTTGTTGGAGGAGAAGCGCAGAAGAAGTGCTCAAAGTTCTCTGAAGGAGTCAGAGGAACAAGCTCAGGAGGGATAGCACTTTCTCTCCACGGTGGGAACAGACCCAGTGAAGTTCAGACAGCCCGAAGGTGGAGAAGCGCAGAACTCTTCAGGAAGAAGAGAATCAACAACTTGAAGTTGTCGAAGAGATCTTCGAAATCCCGCAGACCATCAGATCGCGGAGGAGTTGTGAGAGGGTTAACTCGCAGGTGTCCGGAAGAACTCCCTACCAGTGCATATCGGCATATCGGGGTTGGCGAGTGCAAGAGTTGCATACACGTCGAAGTCGCGAGTTGCGATCCCCCGATTTAATCAGAGCCGTCGATCGTCGGAGGGACAGGTGGCACGGGATTCCAAGGAGTCAGGCCTCGGCAGTTCGGCGGTTTCGAAGTCGAGTGAAGAAGGGAGGAATAGCGAAGTCCCGAATTACGACAGGTCCCACAGAGATTGTGTGGAGTACACACATGGCATCGCACATCGGCATTCGGAGGTTTGGAAGGTAAGCAGGTGTGACCTTTCTTACGCCGATTTCCCGACGGGGAAATTCCCGACAAGGTTGAGTCATTGACCGTTGACCTCGGGGATCGAGGATCGGAGGTTGAAGCTGCACGAGGAGTGCGCACAGGGTTCGCGATTCCGCGAAACCCGATTTCCTGAGATAGTTGCCGGGAGATCAACAGAGTGTCCTGTGGGTGACAGAGAGTCCCGATACGGGATTGGAGGAGCATCAGAGCTCTTCAGGCCGAGGTTTGGAAGGTCCTGGCGAGGCGACCGTGCCGTCGAGGGAAGGTTGCGTCAAAATGTGTGTATTATTTTCTAGGAAGATCTATTATGTGCAGATTCAACACATTTACAAGTTTCTCCACATGTAAATATTTGGTTTCGGTGGTTGTGAGACTCTGAATTAAATAGTATATAACATGTTCATCATGCGAATCATCCTCTTGGACTAGAACCATAGAAATGGTAGAGTCCGAAGAAGCTAAGTACATGAAATAATCTTGACTATAATCAGTTGGAAACAAAAGTAGTGTATGGGTCAAGTCGAGTTTCAAAGCTTCAAATAATTTGTTAGAATTTTTGTCCCATACAAAATTGTAAACTTTCTTAATAAGCTGAGGTAAATCCTTTCGTTAATTCAACATAGTTGGGAATGAATCGACGTAAAAAATTTTCCTTCCCTTGCAAACTTTGGAGTTAGCGTAGTGTGGAAGGAGGAGGTAAATTGAGGATAGCCTCAACCTTCAGAGGGTCCACTCTAATCCCATGTATAGACATGATAAAACCAAGAAGTCGTCCGGACTCCACACAAAAAACACATTTGTGTGGATTCAATCATATGCGATAATAATGGAAGCATAAGAAAAGGGCCCGTAGATGTGCCAGGTGATCTTGACGATGCATAGAATGTGTCGGTAGATCATATAGGTAGGGTTGTACAATGTGCTTAATGTCATAAAAATTATAAGACATAGCACATTGAAAATTCACACCAACATTTTTGATACCAAAAGGTAGTTTCCCGTATGCAAAGTTCCCCAAGGGAAAAAAAAATTCTTATGTTGATTTGCAGGTCAAATATTGATTTTATTATAGCCAGAGAAACCATCCATCAAGGACAAGATTTCACTCCTGACACATTCGTCAACAATCTGGTCAATTAAAAGGGTTGGATAATTGTCTTTGGAACAATCTTTGTTGATATCCCTATAATATACACAAACATGGATCGTGCCTTGTTTCTTGTTAACTGGAACAGGATTGGACACCCAATCAGTCAAATCCACAGGATAGACAAAACTTTCTTTAAGAAGTTTTTCAACTTCGAGATTAATAGCAATAGATTTGCATGGGTGTACTGGGCAAAGTATCTGTTGAATGGGTTTAGCATCCGGGTAAGTCTTAATCTCATTTACAACAATATCTGGATCAATACCAAGCATTTCTTCATAACTCCAGGTGAAAACATCACATAATTCTTGGAAAAAGGCTTTGTAAGTATTAACCTCATCAACAGAACATGAGGCACCGATGTGAACATTTTCCACGACTCCGGGTTTAATCGAGATATCAAGAGGGATGGTAGGTGAAATATTGCCTAAGTTTCCTTCATACAAAACATCGTGTGTTGGTTCAAGAACAAAGGAAGTAATAACAATGGTACACATTCGTTGATAACTCTCTATGGTCTCGAGTTCCAGGAAGAGAATAGAATGATGATGCCCATCATCCCATGGAGTATCTTCCATAGACATAACTGTCATGATCATCTCATCGGAGGGAAAGATCACGTGAAATGTATCAGGAGACGTATCACAGAGAGAACAAGGATAAGGAGTAGTTGATTGAATAGTTTGATAAACCAATTCTACTGGACTCAAAGGAATTTAGACACCGTAACGAAGACATTTGTTAGAGCTAGGTACTATCCACAAGTCATAAGACTCGAGGGTTTCGCCAACAGAGTTCGATATCATGTTAATCGAGGCGACAAAAGGAGGAGGAATATCGAGTAGTGGAATATGAAATGTACCCATTAACAATGAATATTTTAAAATATCCACACCAACATTCTCATAACCGGGAGGTTTTTTCACAATGAAAGGTACATTGCAAGTATGTGAATCAAAATTAAAGAAGGCCCGTTTATCGACAATAATGAATTTTCCTTGGTGCGGGAAACATAACACACATAAAATAGTAGAAACAACTACTCACATGGAATCAATGCAACTACGACCAAGTAGAAGGTTGTAATCAAGAGGTACATCAAAGACCTCAACCTCGACATTAACCACTTTACCTTCTAACATAATAGACAACAAAGGAAGAACACCATAAGGTTTAAATCCCGTACCATTAAAATCCTTGAGATTATTGTATGACTCGGTAAGGGCATGAGAGCCAATGGATTTCCAACAAGTGATAGACATTACACAAGTCGAGGCTCCTTTGTCAATAATGGTTTGAAAAATATTCTTGTTTTCCAAAACAAATTGGATTTCAAACACTAATTGAGGAGGAAGCCTTGGAATATGATCTTCCAAAAGTGCCTTGGAAGAGAGCCTTCATCGTAGAGGGTATTTTGTACATTAGGAGTAGTAGACTTGGGATTGGAATGGATGGCTTGTTTAGACTAAGTCTCAGCATGAAAAGTGCCAATCACGCCATCAACAACATGAGAATCTACTATAGGTGTTGGGGTTGGATTCGTAGATGGACGGGGAGCATCATGGATCAAGTCATATAGTGTTCCCATTTGTGAATAAACGAGATCCAAATATTGAGCATGACTAATCTCCTGCTCTTCAGTGATGGCACCACCCATGGAAACATCATGGGATATAGGACCAATGAGTGACTTGGTAAACCACTCGGCCAATAGTTGACCAGGAAGGGGAACTTTGATCAAGCATCTCCTCCTCCTCCACTCATGAATATGATCGGAAAAGTGGGTAGAAGAGGATTGTTTAAATGAACTCAAATTTTCTCATCCTATCTCGTATCGTATTGGAAATTGGTAATGAATTAAGAACACCATGGCTAAGGTATTGAAGTCATTGAAGAATCCTCATGGTAATTCAATATAACATTTGGATTCCGAACCCATAAGAGTTCTTTGGAAAAGACGTAATCTTATAGAGTCATCCATCAAAAAGTTGGACGAACACCAAAGATGGAATGCCATGATGTGATTATTTGGGTCTTCTCCTTATCGGTCGTCAAACTTAGAAATGTTCGATGGAAATTTTCCAGGTACGACGAGAATGCAAAATAGGATCATTCAAAATCCTAGATAAATCCGGTAAATCCAAAGTAGAAAGAAACGACAACTGTCTTTTCACTTGAGGAAACTGGTAGTTTTGAGGAGGTAGTCCCTTAGGTATACCAGTAGGACCATAAGCAGTCTATAGATAGTTAGAGAGTCGTAGAAAATTCAGCAGTGGAGGATTTTGAGTCAAATGGACAACATGAGTAATTTGATTAGGTAAGCTTCCTTGGAAAGGAGCATTAGACTGAAAATTTTGATCCCAAGTAGGATTCATAGAACCTGGATATGGTTTCCCAAGATTAGGGGGTACAAAAGAATAAACTTGAGGATGTTTCCCCCCAGGAGGTTTATGATTTCCTTGGAAAGGAAAATTCCAAGGTTGAGATTGTAATCCAAAGATATTTTGGCCATATATTGGGTTATGGCCTCCAACTTGAGGTTTCCCCCCAACTTGAGGTTGCCCCCCAACTTGAGTTTGACCTCCAACATAAATTTGAAAACTAGAAGTGATAAAATGACTTGTGACTCCAATTTGATTGGAGCTACTAGGGCCATGATGATTAGATACTCTAGGTGAAGGTGAAGGAGGAATTCTAGGCCCCTCGGAGAGAACTTGGGTTGGTGTAGGGACAAAACTACTAGAAGCATTGTACCCAGGAGGAACAAAAATATTAGACCCTCCAGATGGATTCTGGGCAGGATTAACAATGGAAGTATTCAAAGCATTATACCCAGGATGAAGTAACGGATTTGATCTAAACATTAGTGGTGTTCCAATAGGAGGTTGAGTGATTAACACATTTTCGACAGAAACATGCGTAGCTTGCGAGACCACGGTAGAGTTAGCGAGCTGGAGAGGAAGAATTGTATGAGAACCAACCAACAATTGGTATGAAACTGTGACAACATTACTGGTCGTGCTAGTAAAATTATCTAAAGGTATTGTATAAGAAGTGGAATTAATATGTGTATGTGATGCCATAGGTTGATTAGGACTCATTCATAGTTCATAAAAAATATCATGTCCCGAAGAGATCCTCCAAAAATAATGGATATGTACAGAGCTAGGATTAAAAATTCCAGTAGTATGAACCAGATTTCTAAATGACTCACTATGAAAAAGTGGATCGTCTACACCAGACTCTACATGAGTTCCATTAGGTATTCAAGTATAATATTCAACAACAACTTCTGCCGATGAATTAATCTGAAGAAAAAGTGGATCGTGTACAACACTCAATAACGGATTTATGAGAAGTATTGATTCCTCCAATGGAGAAGAACTTCCAATCTTAGAGGCTATGTCGTTATTGAATGCTCCTTTAGGAGAACCCTCTGGTGAGTTAGGAAGAAAATGAGTGTATTCTTCTGGATCTTCCAGAGTTAACCCTTGCATCCTATGTGAATGGAGAGGGCCGATGTTGGCCGCACCAAATAAAGAATGAAATAAATCTATGGCCAACTAGAGAAACAAACAACACTCACTAATAAAATATAGATAGCAAACACACAAACAAACCTTATTATTTCAAAGTCACTAGTTGGCAATGAAATTCAACATCGCAAAATCAAGACAAGAAGGGGATGGGATAAAGAGGGTGGAAAAGTTACATTGATGACCTTCTTAACAGACTTACACCCTGGTGCAAACTCCCACACATAATCGTGGGTATACCCTCCAAGGACCCTGAGTGAGTTTGTCCAACGTCTATTCAAGGTACTGTGAATACTTGCCCCTCCACAGTCACCTCGTGTAAAGACTCTAAAGAGATAGGCGACTAATGTTACCAATTACGACAATGATGCTCGGGGAAATAATCGACAGTCCGATCTACGCACAAAGGTAGGGTATCTAAGCCGAAAATCAACTTGAGAAGGTCCCTAGAGGATTTTCTTCTCAAGTGACCCCCAATAATATGCGCAATATCTACACTAAGACCAACAAATCAGGGTGAGTAACTCTGTCGGTCCTAATGCAACCTCATGATTGACCCTTGTGTTAAAAGGGCTTCCGAGGACAAAATGTAGCGAGTGGATTTGAACTCTCCCTATTACAAGATACTATTGTGTGTTTTGATTCTTTGGAGAGTGTGCATTACAACCTATTCCAAAGAGATATCCTAGATAATGTTGGTGTATAAAAGTTCTAGAAAATAAAAGTTGCTAATAGATTTTAAAATTGCGCTATAATTTAAAGGTCGTTGCTTACTCAAAAGAGAAACAGAAATGAAACTGATGATGTATTTGACCTTGAACCAATAAAATGAAAGAAGAGATGATATGAAATAATTTGATTCGATGAAATATAATTACAATAGGGAGAAGGTGTCTCTTTTTTTAATACAAAATCTACGAAACACAATTTCTCAATTTTTGAATGAAAAAGATTCCAAATAATCAAAAACTACTAAATTTTCCAATTTTTCTCTTTTTACAAATATTTGAATGCAACAATTTTCTTGTAAAGACTACTAAAAAAAGGAATGACTTCAGTTCTTTCTTTCTCAAATCGGATCAGAGACGTAATGAAGAAAATAAAGCATGGTCCAAGAAAACTAGTACATTCTCAACACTATTCCCAAATCAAACTCACAATGTAGACACAAATGAAATGATAAGAAAACCTTTTGTCAAATAAATTTTTTTTTTGTCTCTTAATCAATTAACAATCCAGAAAGTAAGAACAATCGAAAACTCAAAATAAATCAAGGACTCCTTATCAAACAAGCACTTAGGGCCAAAATCTTGAGATTATACTCTTGTGACAAGAAACCAAAAGTAAAACTTGCAAAGCTTATAAAGAAGACTTCCAATTTCCAAAAATCAATCAAATGTAGAATTCAAAGTTATAAATCAATCATTCACTAGTGTCAAAAGTTCATCCCATGCAGTAGAGGAAAAAGTGGGTAGAGAAAATAAAAATGCCTATCACCCAACAATTCCTACAAGAATTGTCACAAGTTGCAGAGGAGTATAGTGCGACGATCTAGGATCGTCACATGCTATCAATAAGGTACAGTGTGACATCGTCGCACTTGTATGCACTAGTAGAGTGCGACATCAAAGGACTGTCACAGGATGTCAATAGGGCACAGTGCGACGATCTCTAAAAATACAAAAAAATGGGAAGAAAGAAAAAAATTCTCAATGAACCTTCAAACCTAGGGAGTCAAGATGGATCACCCACGGACTCAGAGAATGAAATTAACCAAAAGAAGGCAGACTAAAATCAAATAAGAGGAAGAAAACCAGAAAAGGTTGTATCCCTAGTATGTCACCAATTTTGTTATCAGACTAATCAGTAAGTGTGGACACAAATTGATCTCCCTAAGTTCCACAGGAAGCTAGAACAAAAGAACACAAAATACAAAATTCACCTTAGACTTCATTGTCATATAAACTAGTTTAAAGAGGTACAAGTGACATACCTTTTAAACGACACTTGATCCTCGCTAGTGTCGTCCTTGTAGCTCCTTATTTGACTTTGAGGGATGATGAACCTGTTTAAGAAGCACAAACCAACAAAGAGAGAGAGAACAAGATATATATATATATATATATATATATATATATATATATATTCAATGAATTCTATGCATAAGATCAAGGAGTTTTGCAATCCAATGAATTCTATGCATAAGATCAAGGAGTTATACAATAAAAGTTAAGACACCTTTATAGGGAAGAAATGTATTGTTGCATTATATTAAATGGAAAGTGGAGAATACAACCCATGCCTTAATGTTGCAAGGTCCCTTTCAATGGCTCTTTTCTACAACACATACACCTTTTCTCCAATGCCTTTGATGAAGAAGATCCACAATCTGACTTAGAGAACTAAAGAAAATGTCCCAAGAATAATCTGTAGTAGAACTCTTCATGCATATACAAGCCCTTGCAAACATTATCTTTTTCCACAAGAGATGCCTATTTATATAGGGTTAAAGAGAGATGGATGAGGGGATTATGATGATCCCACTAAATTAGAGAAGCGAGTGGGATCCAAACTGATCGGAGGCCATCTCATCTTCTAGAAGATTCCCTTCTAGAACATTTGTGAATTTTGACTTTGACTTTGCTTAAGCATCGTCACACCCTATGCACAAGCAACCTGCGACGACGTCACAGTCCAATTTTAATGCAGAGTGTGACGATCAGGGATCGTCGCATCCCATGAATACAACAGGGTGCGACAACCTTCCTTGTTATGGTTTTTGAAAGAGGAAAAGTAAACCAATTTTCTCATGGAGAAAGTCTCTCTTAATATTTTCAGGGAACATGAGAACATGTTGTCAGTTGACCACTGAGGTGACCAAAATAATGTGTAACATACATAAATGTTCATGCATTTCAATATAGTTAGGGATATCAAGGGATGATTTTACTTCAATTCAGATATAACATACTATGCAGGTGAAAAAATCAATTCAGATATATTATACATTTATTCTTGATTATTTTAAACATGATGCTTCAATAATTGGATCTATTTTGGTTATTTTGTGCTAAATTCAACTTTGGGTCAAATACTTGTTGATATCGTAACATTTGCATTCCAACTTTAACTCCATCTAGTCCTTTAATTTCTTCACTTATGTGCTTAGTTGATATTGAATATAATTTCCTTCAGCTCAAGATACATTACTAACTTTTTAAGAATTCATAGAAAACAAAAATAGACAATGCCATAATTGGTAGCTACAAATTTATTCACTTCTCGACTATCCAAGTAGGCTATGGGCCTTCATACAAAATTGGCATCGCACTTCTTAGAATATGGTCCTTTATTAAAAATTGGCATCCAACCTTTCATATAGGTCATGGAATTCAATATAAATTTGGCATCTCACTCTCACTTCTACATCATCCAAATAGAAATACAGAGCTGTAACAATGACATTCTTAAATTTAGGACGTTATGACCTTTTATACAAAATTAGCAGAGTTGTTAAGTTAACAAATAAACACTTACTAAAACTTTGAACTTAGCCGTGTTACAAAATTGAAATTTGATCCAATCTTAAGTTCTTCCTTTTACTATGGCATGATCTTCACATTACACGTGAGGATTGTCCTTTGAGACGATGTGATGAGGCTTAAATTTTAAACAATGATAAAGTTATTTGCATCCAAGGATGACCAATGCTATTGTTTTTAGCATTATGGAAAGGGAATCACTTGGAAGTCAATCGTTGATTTCCCTATTAACATTTTGGACGATGCTTTGATTAATCAAGGAGGAATGGACTAGATTCTATGCATATATTCTCCTTGTTTATTTATATGCACACATTAGTCCTGAATGTTTATATTTTGGCTATCCTTTTTTTCATCATTCAAACACAAAGAATTGTTTTTCTAATCAAATTTACGGCACACATAAATTAACATAAGGGAAAATACAATGAAAATTACACCACAAGTACCTTTCCCTCGAAGTAGTATAAGACAACTCATCCAAGAAAAATAAACTACATATAAGTAGAATAAATGCACAAAACCACCACTATTATCAAAATTTATTATGCACTCCATAATCTACCTAATGAAAATATTATTCTTTGATATCTCTAGTTTGGTGGTGTTGTTGCACATATAATTTCGTCAGCTAAATGTTTTTTGTTGTTTATAAAGGTTATTCCAAGAATAGAGAAAGACTCAACCCAAATCCAGTTAATAGGGAACTCTAACTATTTAGACATGTTACTCTAACTAAATAGACATGTCAAGCACATTGATACTCTAATTAAATAGACATGTCAAGCACATTGGTATCATTATTGTATGACAGCATAAGTGTAATTACTAGTAGCACTACATGTCTGGTGGTAGCTTAGTCATTTCATTTTTGATCCACTGAACTTTGCATAGCCAATCCAAGACCAAACCAATAACACAGTGGTTGAAACACCATGTTCAAACAATGACATGTGCATATTAATTGAGCCTTTTGTCATCTCATAGTCAATCAAGAAACAAGTAAATGTTTAGGAATAATAATGAAGCTAAGGATGAACCCAATATTATCCATTAGAGAGGACATACAAGAGGATCCATGGAGTGTTGAGATAATGACTCTAGGAAAACTCAATTCTTGTTGAGGCAACTTCGACATAAAGCAGTCAGGGCCATCTAAAGTCTATGGGACTGTCATTATAAAGAAGCTTGGAAAATATCTTGGAGGTGTTATAGCATCAATTTCCACCACATATGCATTGCTTCCATCTTGGCCATATACTTTACCTACTTGCATATTCGGTTCCCCTTTTCCTCCTCTAAAATCATAAAAAAACTCCATTTTTTTACATATACATGCTCTATCAACTCTACAAAGCACACACATACATGTGTTCCTCCATTGTAGGGAACATACACATATTTTTGGATAAAAAAACAATAAATTACCTATTTTTGGGTGGGGTTAATGGGTTCCCCCAGTTCCTAACCCCCTATTTCCCATTTACATCTATCTACAACTACTCCAAACACTTGGAGAGAGTATAAAAGAGACAAAGGGTAGAGTAGAGGACATCATACCTTGAAGCATCATTATTCTAGTCAATTCCTACCAAAGTCTACAAGCACCTATCTTACATATGTGAACATTCCCTTCAGGCCTAGAAAACCTTGTTTCCAGTAGTACTCACTCTCTCTATATTATCAGGAAGAAGTCATATTTATTTTTTCGACTCGCTTGAGTGTAGAACCAGGAGGTGCAGTTGATCTTCACTAGCATGGTGGAGGAACCCAGATGTCGATTCCGGAGCAACACCATAGAAGACATAGGTCGTAGCATTCCTCATTTCTATTAATTTAATAAATATATCTCTTTCCCATATGTCTCTATGTTTTAGTGCATGATTTTCTCATTTGAATATTCAATGATCTAGAAAATAATTGATCGGATTTCAATTGTTACATTTTAAAAGTTAGTTATTCTCATAACTATCTCTCTTACAACTATCTTTCTTTGTATGTGCAGGTAATTGGAGAAAGGATTGGAGCATTGGAGCGAATATTCAACCATGGATAAACATCAAATGTAGGATACAAATTAGTCTCCATTCTCCTAAGAAATAATTAGTTAGTTAGTTATTTTTTGTTTAACTGCTTCTTGGAATTGGGATTTCTCTTTAAGGTCATCGCTCCTTTGTGGCTTTGACCCATAGCCATAGGATAAATATCTCCATAAAAAAATTGGCAACCATATTGGGGATGGTATCCTTTTTGGGTTAGGTTTAGGGACTTACTTGCACTTTGTTTTCTCTTGACTTTTGGCTTTCTTTCTATCCCCTCTTTTTCAATTAGCATTTCCAGGCTTTATACCTAGGGGTTTTCAAGTTTTTATTGGTTTCTTAGGGTGTGTATGATATGTCCTTTGAAAGCAAAAGTAGAAATATGCTTCCTATTGAAGATAAAAGTGAATATATACGCTCTCTGAAGAAGGCTTAGGCACATACAACTATGTAAGTGTTTTTTGGAATTCTTAGTCATATACACTCCTTATAGAAGGCTTGGGCACATACATATACCCTTGTATAAGGATTGGGTGCATATATAAGGCCATATACACTCCCTACAATGGGGAAAGGGGTGTATTCCTTATGGGAGGTGATTTTACGCTCTACTTTTCATCCTTTTAAAGCCCTGTTTTGACTTTTTTGGGGGTCTTTTTTGGGAGAATTGTTCTCGAAACATCTTGTTGGCTATATAAAGTTGTTAAAGTTTTAAAATTGAAAACAATTTTTTTTTCTTGGTTATTATTTGGATCCTTTAGGTTAATCTTGGATTACATAGATATTTTATTTTCTAAGGGTTTCCTTTATGATTGTTGTTTATGCTTATGTGTCAATTTTTAATTTTCTTTTTTAGACCTGTAGCTTTGATATTTGTGACTTAACTCAGCCTTTTCTAAGTTACTTTTGATTAATTTGAGTGGCATGTTCTTTTTAATCTTCATTAGCTCACATATATACATGTGTTGATCAAGGTTAGGTCACCTTGAACTTTCCTAAATTATTGTGGTTGAAAATTGACCCCATGCAACATCACCCTTTATGGTCGGTCATTTCTACTAAGTTACCTTTAGACATCCATAAGTTTTATAGGAGGTCAGAATAAGACCCTTCTTTGCATGCAATGACCTTTTTCCTATGTTTTTAATATAACTTCTTAATGGAATATAGTATTCATTTACATATTTTCCAATTAACCCTAACAAAAAGAAGATCCAAGTGGTACATTGAGTTTCCTTGTTCTTCTTTTCATAATTTTTCATCACTCGCTATGTAATTTTTTATGCATTTCCAATTGCCTATCTACTATGAAACTGAAATTGAACTCTTATGTCATTGCATCATATAACCTCTAGGAAAATTTCTAATCGCATTCATGAATGGTGACCGAGGCATAGACTCATCATAGTTGAAATACAGAATCAATTTTGGGTAGACTAGATCATGGATTCCTTACTACCTAATATTGTCAAAGATGTTGAGATGTTGGGGGATTTAATTGAGGAGTAGGTTATTCTACACACTTAGTAGCTAGATTTTATTTTCTCCTATTAGCACTAGAAGTCACACCTATATTGTTGTAGGTGTAAGCCTAACACCCATCATAATTTGAATAATTAAATCAACTTTATGGTTAGTGGATTAACAAGAAAGACCAATAAAGAGAGAAACATACTATCAACAAAGACATTCCATTGGGAATGGAGTCATAACATTCTGCAGATCAAAGGAAATCAATCTTCCTACCAAACAAAAGGGATATATAATGATGAACAAAATAATGAAGTAGATAACAGTAAGAAGAAATATTCATCAAGCAATGATCATCTTTGCAAAATGAATAAAAAGAATACTTGAACAAAAATCATGAAAGAAGAAAATCACTGCAAATCCTTTGCAGCTCATGAATCTCCTACCCATGAACATACATTAATCCTCAATGTATTAAATTAATTCAAGCAAGATGAAAATGTAAAATGGAAAATAGAGAAAACACAATACAATAGTAACAACTCTCATGAATCTCTAATGGAAGAAATGTTACATTTTGATATGCCCAACAGGTTTACAAATTAACATACACAACTAAACTGCCTCCAACTCTCTTGAGATCTAGCCCCTATTTGGAGTCCTCTCACTGGTACAAAAATTACATCAATAATATCTATAGGAGGTCGCAAACTACTCCATGAATTGGATTATATGCCTCAGAGATACGTGGAAAACAGAAAATCCAACTAATTCCTTGATTCCTAGAAACTGTCTTTTAGAATAAATGCAACTATAGTCAACTCATTACATGGAGATTTAGTGGAGATGAATCTTAGGTACAAGTGTCCCATGGTTCCTAAATGATATTTTCGAACCCATTCAAACCTCCTAATATAGGTGGCAACCATCCTACAACTCAGATTTATTAGACTGTTAGAGTTTGCAACGCAATTTCAGGATTAACACCACTGTTCAGCACTTTCGACTTTTTCCCGATGCTGAAAAACCACTGTTCAGCACCGTTGAAATTTTCCCGATGCTGAAACACCACCATTCATCACTTTTGACTTTCTCCCGATGCTGAAACACCACCATTCAACACTTTTGACTTTCTTCCGATACTGAAACACCATTCCTCAGCAGTTCTTCATCTACAACAATTATTTCGTTCTTCTCTGTTTCTAAAACACCAGTCTTCACCATCGTCTGTCAGCAAGCTTCTACGCCCTCAGATTATAGTTCATCCTTCTCGTTAGCAAACCCTCGACACAATTTATCTAACTAGATCAAAGGTCTCCGCCACGACAGGACTACCACGGACATGCAAGATATCTTGTTTGCAGAACGAATCAAACGGTAAGGCGAGGTACGTAAATATTATGTAATTTAGTTAGGCTATAGTTAATGACAAAGATTCTAAGTCATTATGACCATTCAAGTGCAATCATTACGAGCCACACTTAACGAGAGGGGAAGTACACATCAAATCCGTGATACCATCATTTCACCCGATTTCACCTCTGCCATCCCCATTTCACCACCTTTTCGCGCATTTAACCACTATTCCTGCATATAGTCCCTCGGAAAACTCACTTTGTGCCAGAGATGATACACAAACTCTCGACGATGTATCTTACTAAGCTAGTAGCCATGGGAGGAGCTGTCATATGAAATGAGCCCGCCACCACAGCGCTGCTCGAACACTATCCAACAACGTATCAAATCTTCCAGCAGGCAGGGTGGCTTAATTACTTCCACAGACTTCAAGGATATAATGAACAACAAGTCCTACAGTTCGCCCGAAATCTTCAAGAGAACCATTCTGTCGTCCCAGGCATCCAAATATCTGCAACAGAAGAAGACATAGCAACGGTCTCAGGCCTCCCTAGGGACGACACTCGTATGTTCAGCCGAAATCATATCATCAGGAATGTTTAGCAGAGCTTCTTCCTGCCTGGGGAAAGAATTGAAATGAAGGGCAGGGGTGTTCAGCTCAGCTCACTGCCACCCCCGTGGCCGGAGGTCGCTAGATTCATCAAGCACTACCTGACCTGGGAAGGTCGATATCAGGTAGTCTACCAGCACGACTTTCTTCTACTTTCTCATTTAAGGAATAACAGACGGGTCAATATTCCCTATTATTTGTTGGGTTGTTTGAAAAATATGGCACATTACTGTAGGAAGGCCAAATATCCAACCCTGTCTCTTACCCGCCACCATCTTGTTCAATTACTCATCCACGGGGGTTTTGACCAACAACACCATCCACTAAATAACCCACCCATAAACCCTCAACCAGCTGCCAGAATTCCTCAGGAGCAGCAACCACAAAACCCCCCAGACTCCCCCGAAGTACCCAATATCCGGCCCACATAACCAACCAGACCAGTCAATTCCCCTACCCTACCAAATCCACCACATACCTTACCAGATTCATCCACTCCCGCCCTTCATATTCTCAGTGATGACTCTGAACCAGATAATTTCGTCTGCCCCATCATTGAAGAAAGACCCTCACGAAAATGAAAGCAAATTCGCCCCCTTCCACCCTTCTTACGGAAAAAATGAACAAGAGCCTCAACAAGGCCACCCTTTATGACCACTACCCTAGATATCCCACAAATTTGATTGATACCCCGTACACCTCCAACCTCCCCAATCCCGGGATCTTTGCCTATTCCAACCACGGTAGCTGAAACACAAGAAATAGCTACCCACTTAGTGGCTGAAACACAAGAACCAGCCATAGCTGACACAAAAGAAACAGATACGGCTGAAACATAAGAACCAACCGTTGATATTGAGTTACAGGAACCAGATGCCTAGACATCATTTGTTTCAAATAAAGTGGCTAAAACACAAGAACCAACCATTGATTTTGAAATTGAATTACAGGAATCAGAGACCCCGGGTGCTACGGCTGAAACACAAGAACCAGCCGTTGACATTGACATTGAGATGCAGGAATCAGAGGTCGAAGGTGCTGAAACACTACTCTCCTTACACCAAGAGGCTGAAACACAAGCATCAACTGCCATTCCTGTAGCTGCTCCACAAGAACCAGCTCATGAGGCTATGACTACCACACAAGAACCAGTCATCTCTCAATCCAAACCAACAATGGCCGATGTCTTGGAAGAAAACAAGTTTTTAAAGTCTCAATTGGAAGCATAT
>SNQJ01S0096353.1:64908-77225 GCA_010110895.2 Picea sitchensis
AAGAGAAAAACGCACATGCCACTCAAATTAATCAAAATTAACTTAGAAAAGGTTGAGTTAAGTCTCAAATATCAAAGCTACAGGTCTAAAAAAGAAAACTAAAAATTGACACATAAGTATAAACAACAATCATAAAGGAAACCCTTAGAAAATAAAATAGCTATGTAATCCAATATTAACCTAAAGGATCCAAAGAATAACCAAGAAAAAAAATTGTTTTCAATTTTAAAACTTTAACAACTTTATATATCCAACAAGATGTTTCGGGAACAATTCTCCCAAAAAAGACCCCCCCAAAAAGTCGAAACAGGGCTTTAAAAGGATGAAAAGTAGAGCGTAAAATCACCTCCCATAAGGAATACGCCCCTTTCCCCATTGTAGGGAGTGTATATGACCTTATATATGCACCCAATCCTTCTACAAGGGTATATGTATGTGCCCAAGCCTTCTACAAGGAGTGTATATGACCAAGAATTCCAAAAAACACTTACATAGTTGTAGTGCCTAAGCCTTCTTCAGAGAGCATATATATTCACTTTTATCTTCAATAGGAACCATATTTATACTTTTGTTTTCAAAGGACATATCATACACACCATAAGAAACCAATAAAAACTTGAAAACCCCTAGGTATAAATCTTGAAATTGAAGACTAATTTTATGAAAATGCTAATTGAAAAAGAGGGGATAGAAAGAAAGCCAAAAGTCAAGAGAAAACAAAGTGCAAGTAAGTCCCTAAACCTAACCCAAAAAGGATACCATCCCCAATATGGTTGCCAATTTTTTTATTGAGATATTTATCCTATGGCTATGGGTCAAAGCCATAGAGTGATGACCTTAAAGAGAAATCCCAATTCCAAGAAGTAGTTAAACAAAAAATAAATAAATAACTAATTATTTCTTAGGAGAATGGAGACTAATTTGTATCCTACATTTGATTTTTATCCATGGTTGAATATTTTCTCCAATGCTCCAATCCTTTCTCCAATTACCTGCACATACAAAGAAAGATAGTTGCAAGAGAGATAGTTATGAGAATAAATAACTTTTAAAATGTAACAATTGAAATCCAATCAATTATTTTCTAGATCATTGAATATTCAAATGAGAAAATCATGCACTAAAACATAGAGATATATGGGAAAGAGATCTATTTATTAAATTAGTAGAAATGAGGAATGCTATGACCTATGTCTTCTATGATGTTGCTCCAGAACCGGCATCTGGGTTCCTCCACCATACTAGTGAAGATCAAATGCACCTCCTAGTTCTACACTCAAGCGAGTCGAAAAAACAAATATGACTTCTTCCTGATAATATAGAGAGAGTGAGTACTACTGGAAACAAGGTTTTCCAGGCCTAAAGGGAATGTTCACAGACTCAAGATAGGGGCTTGTAGAATTTGGTAGGAATTGACTAGAATAATGATGATTCAAGGTATGATGTCCTCTCCTCTACCCTTTGTCTCTTTTTATACTCTCTCCAAGTGGTTGGAGTAGTTGTAGATAGCTGTAAATGGGAAATAGGGGATCAGGAACTAGGGGAACCCGTTAACCCCAGCCAAAAATAAGTAATTTATTGTTTTTTTATCCAAAAATATGTGTATGTTCCCTACAATGGAGGAACACATGTATGTGTGTTCTTTGTAGAGTTGATAGGGCACATATATGTCAAAAAATGGAGTTTTTTTTATGATTTTAGAGGAGGAAAAGGGGAACCAAATCTGCAAGTAGGGAAAGTATATGGCCAAGATGAAAGGAATGCATATGTTGTGGAAATTGACGCTATAACACCTCCAAGATATTTTCCAAGCTTATTTATAATGGCAGTCCCATAGACTTTAGATGGCCCTGATTGCTTTATGTCGAAGTTGCCTCAACAAGAATTGAGTTTTCCTAGAGTCATTATCTCAACACTCCATGACTCCTCTTGTATGTCCTCTCTAATGGATAATATTGGGTTCATCCTTAGCTTCATTATTATTCCTAAACATGTACTTCTTGCTTGATTGACTATGAGATGACAAAAGGCTCAAGTAATATGCGCATGTCATTGTTTGAACATGGTGTTTCAACCACTATGTTAGTGGTTTGGTCTTCGATTGGCTATGCAGAGTTCAATGGATCAAAAATGAAATGACTAAGCTACCACAGACATGTAGTGCTACTGGTAATTACACTTATGATATCATACAATAATGATACCGATGTGATTGTCATGTCTATTTAGTTAGAGTATCAATGTGCTTGACATGTCTATTTAGTTAGAGTAACATGTCTAAATAGTTAGAGTTCCCTATTAATTGGATTTGGGTTGAGTCTTTCTCTATGCTTGGAATAACCTTTATAAACAACTAAAAACATTTAGCTGACGAAATTATATGTGCAACACCACCACCAAACTAGACGTATCAAAGAATAATATTTTCATTAGGTAGATTATGGAGTGCATAATAAATATTGATAATAGTGGTGGTTTTGTGCATTTGTTCTACTTATATGTAGTTTATTTTTCTTGGATGAGTTGTCTTATAGTACTTCGAGGGAAAGGTACTTGTGGTGTAATTTTCAGTGTATTTTCCCTTATGTTAATTTCTGTGTGCCRTAAATTTGATYAGAAAAACAATTCTTTGTGTTTGAATGATGAAAAAAAGGATAGCCAAAATATAAACATTCAGGACTAATGTGTGCATATAAATAAACAAGGAGAATAGATACATAGAATCTAGTCCATTCCTCCTTGATTAATCAAAGCATCATCCAAAATGTTAATAGGGCGGTCAACGATTGACTTCCAAGTGATTCCCTTTCCATAATGCTAAAAAAAATAGCATTGGTCATCCTTGAATGCAAATAACTTTATCATTGTTTAAAATTTAAGCCTCATCACATCGTCTCAAAGGACGATCCTCACGTGTAATGTGAAGATCATGCCATAGTAAAAGGAAGAACTTAAGATTGGATCAAATTTCAATTTTGTAACACGGCTAAGTTCAAAGTTTTAGTAAGTGTTTATTTGTTAACTTAACAACTCTGCTAATTTTGTATAAAAGGTCATAACGTCCTAAATTTAAGAATGTCATTGTTACAGCTCTGTATGTCTATTTGGATGATGTAGAAGTGAGAGTGAGATGCCAAATTTATATGGAATTCCATGACCTATATGGAAGGTTGGATGCCAATTTTCCATAAAGGACCATATCCTAAGAAGTGCGATGCCAATTTTGTATGAAGGCCCATAGCCTACTTGGATAGTCGAGAAGTGAATAAATTTGTAGCTACCAATTCTGGCATTGTCTATTTTTGTTTTCTATGAATTCTTAAAAAATTAGTAATGTATCTTGAGCTGAAGGAAATTATATTCAATATCAACTAAGCACATAAGTGAAGAAATTAGAGGACTAGATGGAGTTAAAGTTGGAATGGAAATGTTGCGATATCAACAAGTATTTGACCCAAAGTTGAATTTAGCACACAATAACCAAAATAGATCCAATTATTTAAGCATCATGTTTAAAAGAATCAATACTAAATGTATGATATATATGAATTGATTTTTTCACCTGCATAGTATGTTATATCTGAATTGAAGTAAAAGCATCCCTTGATATCCCTAACTATATTGAAATGCATGAACATTTATGTATGTTACACATTATTTTGGTCACCTCAGTGATCAACTGACAACATGTTCTCATGTTCCCTGAAAATATTAAGAGAGACTTTCTCCATGAGAAAATTGGTTTACTTTTCCTCTTTCAAAAACCATAACAAGGAAGGTTGTCTCACCCTATTATATTCATGGGGTGTGACGATGCCTAATCGTCACACTCTGCATTAAAATTGGACTGTGACATCATCGCAGGCTGCTTGTGCATAGGGTGTGACGATGCTTAAGCAAAGGAAAATTCAAAATTCACAAATGTTCCAGAAGGGAATCTTTTAGAAGATGAGGTGGCCTCTGATCAGTTTGGATCCTACTCACTTCTCTGATTTAGTGGGATCATCATAATCCCGTCATCCATCTCTCCTTCACCCTATATAAAGAGGCATCTCTTGTGGAAAAGGCTAAGGTTTGCAAGGGCTTGTGTATGCATGAATATTTCTACTACAGATTATTCTTGGGAGATTTTCTTTAGTTCTCTAAGTCAGATTGTGGATCTTTTTCATCAAAGGCAATGGAGAAAAGGTGTGTGTGTTGTAGAAAAGAGTCATTGAAAGGGACCTTGCAACATTAAGGCATGAGTTGTATTCTCCACTTTCCATTTAATATAATGCAACAATAAATTTCTTCCCTATAAAGGTGTCTTAATTTTTATTGTATAACTCCTTGATCTTATGCATAGAATTCATTGGAATATATATATATATATATATATATATATTCTCTCTCTCTTTGTTGGTTTGTGCTTCTTAAACAGGTTCATCATCCCTCAAAGTCAAATAAGGAGCTACAAGGATGACACTAGCGAGGATCAAGTGTCGTTTAAAAGGTATGTCACTTGTACCTCTCTAAACTAGTTGATATGAAAATGAAGTCTAAGGTGAAGTTTGTATTTTGTCATGTTTTGTTCTAGCTTCCTATGGAACTTAGGGAGATCAGTTTGTGTCCACACTTACTGATTAGTCCGATAATAAAATTTGCGACCATACTAGGGATACAACCTTTTCTGGTTTTCTTCCTCTTATTTGATTTTAGCCTGCCTTCTTTTGGTTAATTTCATTCTTGAAGTCTATGGGTGATCCATCTTGACTCCCTGGGTCTGAAGGTTCATTGAGAAAAATTTTCTTTCTTCCCATTTTTCTGTATTTTTAGATATCGTCGCACTGTACCCTATTGACATCCTATGACGATCCTTTGGCATCGCACTCTACTAGTGCATACAGGTGAGACTATGTCACACTGTACCTTATTGATAGCCTGTGATGATCCTAGATCATCACACTATACTCCTCTACAACCTGTAACAATTCTTGTAGGAATTGTTGGGTGATAGCCATTTTTCTTTTCTCTACCCAGTTTTGCCTCTACTGCATGGGATGAACTTCTGACACTAGTGAATGATTGATTTATAACTTTGAATCCTACATTTGATTGATTTTTGGAAATTGGAAGTCTTCTTTATAAGCTTTGCAAGTTTTTCTTTTGGTTTCTTGTCACAAGGGTATAATCTCGCGATTTTGGTCCTGAGCGCTTGTCTGATAAGGAGTCCTTGATTTATTTTGAGTTTTCGATTGTTCTTACTTTGTGGATTGTTAATTGATTAAGAGACAATTTATGTTTGTATTTGACAAAATGTGTTCTTATCATTTCATTTGTGTCTACATTATGAGTTTGATTTGGGAATAGTGTTGAGAATGTACTAGTTTTCTTGGACCATGCTTTATTTTCTTCATTACGTCTCTGATCCAATTTGAGAAAGAAAGAACTGAAGTCATTCTTATTTTTAGTAGTCTTTACAAGAAAAATGTTGCATTCAAATATTTGTAAAAAGAGAAAATTGGAAAATTTAGTAGTTTTTTATTATTTGGAATCTTTTTCATTCAAAAATTGAGAAATTGTGTTTCTTATCTTTTGTATTCAAAAAAGAGACACCTTCTCCCTATTGTAATTAGAGTTCATTGAATAAAATTATTGCATATCATCTCTTCTTTCATTTTATTGGGTCAAGGTCAAATACATCATCAATTTCATTTCTATTTTTCTTTTGAGTAAGCAACAACCTTTAAATTACAACACAATTTTAAAATCTATTGGAAACTTTTATTTTCTAGAACTTTTATACACCAACATTAGCTAGGATAGTGCTTTGGAATAGGTTGTAAGGCACACTCTCCAAAGCATCAAAACACACAATAGTATCATGTAATAGGGAGAGTTCAAATCCACTCGCTACATTTTGTCCTCGGAAGCCCTTCTAACACAAGGGTCAATCATGAGGTCGCATTAGTATCAGCAAAGTTACTCACCCTGCTTTGTTGGTCTTAGTGTAGAGATTACACGTATTATTGGGGGTCACTTGAGAAGAAAATCCTCTAGGGACCTTCTCAAGTTTATTTCGGTCTTAGATACCCTGCCTTTGTGCATAGATCGGACTGTCGATTATTTCCTTGGGCATCATTGTCGTAGTTGGGAACATTAGTGGCTTATCTCTTTAGAGTCTTTACATGAGGTGACTATGGAGGGGCAAGTCTTCACGATACCTCGAATAGAAGTTGGACAAACTCACTCAGGGTCCTTGGAGGGTATACTCACGATTATGTGTGGGAGTTTTCACCAGGGTGTAAGTCTGTTAAGAAGGTCATCAACATAACTTTTCCACCCACTTTATCCCAGCCCCTTCTTGTCTTGATTTTGTGACGTTGAATTTCATTGCCAACTAGTGACTTTGAAATAAGAAGGTTTGTTTGTGTGTTTTCTATCTATATTTTATAAGTGAGTGTTGTTTGTTTCTCTAGTTGGCCATAGATTTATTTCATTCTTTATTTGGTGCGTCCAACATCAGCCCTTTCCATTCACATAGGATGAAAGGGTTAACTCTTGAAGATCCATAAGAATACACTCATTTTCTTCCTAACTCACCAGAGGGTTCTCCTAAAGGAGCAGTCAATAACGACATAGCCTCTAATATTGGAAGTTCTTCTCCATTAGAGGAATCAATGCTTCTCATAAATCCATTATTGAGTGTTGTACACGATCCACTTTTGCTTCATATTAATTCAACGGTAGACATTGTTGTTGAATATTATACTCGAATACCTAATGGACCTCATGCAGAGTCTGGTGTAGATGATTCACTTTTTTATAGTGAGTCATTTAGAACTCTGGCTCATACTACTAGAATTTTTAATCCTAGCTCTGTACCTGTCCATTATTTTTGGAGGATCTCCTCGAGACACGATATTTTTTATGAACTATGAATGAGTCCTAATCAACCTATGGAATCACATACACATATTAATTCCACTTCTTATACAGTACCTTTAGATCATTTTACTGGCACGACCAGTAATGTTGTCACGGTTTCATACCAATTGTTCGTTGGTTCTCATACAATTCTTCCTCTGCAGCTCGCTAACTCTACCATGGTCTCGCAAGCTATGCATGTTTCTGTCAGAAATGTGGTAATCACTCAACCTCTTATTGGAACACCACTTTTGTTTAGATCAAATCCGTTACTTCATCCTGGGTATAATGCTTTGAATACTTCCATTGCTAATCCTGCCCAAAATCCATCCAGAGGGTCTAATCTTTTTGTTCCTCCTGGGTACAATGCTTCTAGTATTTTTGTCCCTACACCTACCCAGGTTCTCTCCAGGGGGCCTAGAATTCCTCCTCCACCTTCACCTAGAGGATCTTATCATCCTGTCCCTATTATCTCCAATCAAATTGGAGGCACAAGTCATTTTTTCACTTCTAGTTTTCAAATTTTTGTTGGAGGTCAAACTCAAGTTGGGGGGAAACCTCAAGTTGGGGGAAAACCTCAATTTGGAGGCCATAACTGAGTATATGGCCAAAATATCTTTGGATTACAATCTCAACCTTGGAATTTTCCTTTCCAAGAAAATCATAAATCTCCTGGGGGGAAACCTCCTCAAGTTAATTCGTTTGTACCCCCTAATCTTGGGAAACCATATCCAGGTTCTATGAATCCTACTTGGGATCAAAATTTTCAGTCTAATGCTCCTTTCCAAGGAAGCTTACCTAATCAACTGAGTCATGTTGGCCATTCGACTCAAAATCCTCCACTGTTGAATTTTCTAGGACTTTCAAACTATCTGCAGACTGCTTATGGTCCTACTGGTATACCCAAGGGACTACCTCCTCAAAACTACCAGTTTCCTCAAGTGAAAAGACAGTTGTCATTTCTTGCTACTTTGGATTTACCAGATTTATCTAGGATTTTGAAAGATCCTATTTTTCATTCTCCTTATTGTCCTGTCGTACCTTCCAAATTGCCATCGAACATTCCTAAGTTTGACGACCGATAAGGAGAAGACCCAAATAATCACATCATGACATTCCATCTTTAGTGTTCGTCCAACTTTTTGATGGATGAATCTATAAGATTACGTCTTTTCCAACGAACTCTTATGGGTTCGTAAGCCAAATGTTATATTGAATTACCACAAGTATGAATTCAATACCTTATCCATGGCCTTCTTAACGCATTACCAATTTCCAATACGATATGAGATAGGAACTGAAATTTTGAGTTCATTTAAACAATCCTCTTCTACCCACATTTTCGATCATATTTGTTGAGCCTCTAAATTGGCATCCCCACTACCCTATTATACTCCTCATCAATACCTTTTTGTCTTACCTAATCTTGGATAAATGACAAAGAACGCTACCATTAGCCATTGATGAGGTCCTAAGGTAAAGTATAATTAATTCATGCATTTTTGTGGTTTATTGAGCTAGGAGACTAAATGTTTCATGTACTAATGTTTCAATTGTATAAACTTTGACCTCTATATGAGTCTAGCCTTTTTGTACCAGCTCAGCCATCTGATACTTATGCGCCAGATTGCCACTGTCTGAATATGGTACCAAGCGCACCTTCCATTCAGATCTGGTACCGAATCTCACCTGTCGCGATTCGGTACCAATGGCCGCAAACTGTCGCGATCCAGTACCAACCACTTGTGCACTATTCAGATTTAGTACCATTTACCGAATCTCACCTATCACGATCTGGTACCGATATAGGAAGCAAAATATACCAATTTTAGCTCCAGACCGTACTAAAGATAATTGTTGGATTTTTTTGAATCATTAAAGATCTAGCAAGGTTATGATAAGATTGTTTGTCTATTGATTCATCCTCATACACTTCGCGTCATGAGGATGAAGCTTAAAATATGTAACTGAATATATAAATTTGACAATTGACTGATTTTCTAAATGTTTCACCTCCTTGTGTTTCACGACTAAGACTATTTAAATAGTCATGGCAAGGATGGTGGAGGTAGTAGAGAGTTAGCATAACACAGTATGTGAAGTAGTGTTACATATTGTAGAACACATTCTGAGTTGAATTTTAATAGAAGGATATCAATTATTTCCAGGTCTTGATCATTTATGAATGAATGTGAGTTTAGTTGTTAGCATAGTTTAATTATATGTTTTGAAATTTAAGTAAGAGGAATGTGTGGATTGGAAGAAAGCTTAATGTAGACTCCAGTCGCCGACCTATTGAAGCGGCAAGGGCTCACCTCCCAACAAAGGTAAACATCCTTATAGATTAGTGTTAGTAGTTTCTTTCAATAGTATAGATGTTAGATTAGCTTAATCTTAATTCTTTCAGATGATAGAAGTATAGTTTAGACTAGGATTTAGATCATACGAATGTTTGGAGATCTTTACTTACTCTATTTTGCATATGTTTTGTTTATGTTTTTATGAAGTTGATTTTGTTTCATGGACATAAATGTTGGCAGCAGTAGTCAGACATATTTGAAGGAGAACTAGTGAAGTTTACAACAGCACATTGTGAACCACAGCATACTCAGTATATTGACTATTGAACTACCCATGCTATGTCTTAATGATTGATGTGTGATTTCCCTTTCAGAAGTGTGATTGCATAGTTAGTTTGTTGGGTCAGATTCAGAGTTGATATTTCAAAAGAACTCCATCTCATACTTGCATGTGCCATAATGGAGTAGATATCCTCTCTGTAAAAGACAACCAAAGTGTGTTTTGATTTGCTAGCTTGTTCTATTTCTAGCATGCTTAATCTAGAATAGTTCTATACTCATGACATTAGAATTACCTTTCTTACTAGTGTCTTGTAACTCTGTTGATTACGAATTACGGATTGATAATTAATGAGTGCATTATACTAAACATATAAGTAGCACAACATTTTGGTGTCGTTGTTAGGGAGTTCCAAACGGTAGGAAGTGATTTTTATCTTAGATTATTTGCATAGTTTTTGAATGATCTCAAAGGATGCTTGAGGGAGGAGGATAAAATGTTTAAGACGTGAGTGAAGAGCCATGCGACCACTAGAGTGGGGTTCTCCGAAGTCAGGTTGTCTTCTTACCTTCTAGATAGAATTAGGATTTCAATTTAGTTAAGAATCAAATTTCCATTTTATGCATAGATATAGAGATAATAAGGGTAGATTTGTAAGCTCTAAAGATTCAAAAACAACCCCCCCCAACTAATCCAACTAACACCAATGCAGGAAAAATTCCACGAGAAGAAAGTTCAAGAGAATCCAGCAAGGCTCCAGAAGAAGAACCTAAAACGGAAGAATCATCCTTGGGGCGGGCAAAAAGTGAATTTGCTTAATGTTCAGGAGACACACAAAATCCAGTTTCTGAACCATCTATCAGTGGAATGGAAGAAGAAGAATGAAATGTAGCCACTGAAATTGATACCTTTGGGTTTCCAATCTTGGATATTTCTAGAAACATCAACATGAAGAATATCCCACTTTCAAAGGTATGTCAACTGAAGATCCAAATTTATTTTTATTCGAGTTTGACATATTATGTAGAAGCTATAACTACTCAGACAATGCCCAAAAACTTAAGCTCTTTCCTCCTACAATGAAAGATTCATCCTTAAGATGGTTCATGAGCTTAGGAGAAAATACAATCCTCTCTTGAGATCAAATGAAAGACACATTTTTATGGAAATACCAAGACTATTGTAAGGATAATGGTAAAAATGGCATTTTTAAAATGCAGCAAACAGAAGATGAAAGCCCTCAAGACTACTTAGAAAGGTTCTTATACAACTACCAGAAACTAAAATTACTCACCACAAACCTAGTTGTAGTAAGAGAAGTATTTTTGAAGGGTATTAGAGATGACAACATAGAAGTTTTAAATTTTTTAAGTTCAGGAGATGTGCACCAAAAGCCTTTTGCAGAGATTGCAGATTACTGTAGAAGATACTCAAGAGGACAAGCTAAAATAGGCAAAGCACCAAGAGATTCTTTTAGCAGAAATACAATACAAAGCTCAGGAACTGTCACCAGAATTTAGGAAACTTATTAGAAAACTTTAAAATAGACATCTTGAGCACAATCAATAACCAGTTAGATACCCTAAAACTGAAAAAGAAACAAGAAGAAGAGATTGTTTTAGCAATCTTTTGTCCTAAACGTCGAAAGAGGCATGGTGAGAAAGAATGTCCATTAAATGTCATAGAAATTTGTGGCCTGTGTACACTAGAGCACCCCACATCTGAGTGTCCAATTTTTCTTGAACTACAAGCCATGTATAGGGGAGTAGGAGTCCCACAAGAACAATCATACCCTTCCAGAAGACCTTGGAGAGCACAAAACCCCAATGCATTTTATGACCATAATGCACAGTATCAACAGCAACAATGGGGTCCTTCCCCAATGACCTATCCACAATGGACACCCCAGCAAGCTCAAACTCAACCTTGGCAACAAGGTTGGAGGGGGCCTGTGTATGGAAATCCCTCTTACCCTACATATCCACAGTATCCTGCAAACATTTCCCAATTACTACCTAGATTCAACCCACCACAAATGCAAGCTTTACTCCCACCTCCTATACAGCAGCAATTTACAACCCCCTTGAACCCTAACTAGCAGCAGCAAGCACCTATAAATGCCAATCAACAACCACAAAACCAAGCTACCCACAACCCTTCAAGACCAACAGCAATCCATGCCCATCCAATCCCTAACCCCAATAATCAACCCACCCACCTTGTGCAAAATACAGAAGTTCAAACCTTTCCCACCTATGAAATTCAACTACGATTAGGGAAAGTTGTAAATCAATCAAATCCTACAGTAATAATTCAGGAAGAAAATGATAATCATTCTAAGGAAGAAAACACTCAAACCACCCCTGTAGAAGAAGAGACTTCCCCTCCTATTCCAATCACTTCTCAGTCTATACGAGTACCTCAACAAGTTAATCTTCCACCCTCCCCAAAAGACTATTAGTAAAGAAACCTAACCCACCCTTGCACAAAGATATAGAGGATGAATTACGAAATGTATGTATAAAAATACCTCTATTGCAAGACATTAAGGATATCTCCATATATTCCAAAATCATAAGGGATCTTTGCCTTAAGAAACCAGGAAGGAAGAAGAAGGAACCTCCCCTTGTTCATGTTGAAATAATGTAACTGTGAAGAGCATTCTTATTATTATTGTTATTCTATTCACTAGATTAATCCCCATTGTGGATTAATCATGTTGATAATTGTATTAGGACCAAATCCCCTTTTGCAGATTGGTCAACAGACAATTATAATAGGCAGAATAAGAAGTCGGCCCCAGCAGTTAATTAAGAGACCCAGAAATATAA